>VYXH01004831.1:357369-375981 GCA_013397275.1 Burhinus bistriatus
AGCTCTTTCCCAAACGCCCCCCCCCCCCCCCCCAATGTTTTTCAAGATGTTTATTTACTTATTTTGGCCTACAGTACGTGAAAAACAGTATGGTCTTCCAGGGAGAAATGCATCACGGAAGGCTCTATTGGTTGGCAAATCAGGAACTTTACCAGATTTTTTTCACTGACAGTGATAGGAAGTGTTATTTGGAAATAAATTGGTGCTTTGAAAGTGGGATGAGAGAAGTCCTGTGTGGTTAGGAGTTGTTTTAAAGACTTTCTGGGCTCTGCTGCTCTACTGTAACTTTCCTTGTTTAGTAGCGGTCTTTTTCCATGTGACATATCTTTGAATGCATAGGCAATATGAGTGGTATTGTGTATTGGTGTTGTGTTGGGATGCTGAAAACAGACTCTGGCTGTTAGATATCCTGAAAATACCCTTATTTGTGACTTTAATGAAAGCTGATACTAAGAGGAATGGATGAAAATCTTTCACTTTTGCATATTTGTTTAGATTTTAATCGGGCGGAAAAACATGGTAATAGCATTTGCTTCATGTTCTCTCTAAGCTTTTCTTGTCCAAATATGGGGATGACAATTTGTATTTTAGACTTTATCAAACTATAATTTTTTTATTTGCTGTGGGAAATGGAATGAGAACCAAACATAATTTTAAACTTTACTTGATACATTTTAACCACACTTGTGGTTTATCATCAGACAACAGCAAATAAATAAAAAGTTATCTTTGTCTGGCGCAGCAGAAGTGGGTGTGTAGTGCAGTATTTTTCATCTGTTTTTCAGGTTTCTCAGCACTCAGTCACACTCAGTGTTTTAGAATGCTGCTCAGTATTGTTTTTTTTTTTCACCATGGTTTTCATAATGACACCTAACGTTGTTTGACAACAACATTTATCTTCAGGCATCCTGCTTTTGTCCCATCTTTGTGCTGATAGACTCAATCCATGTCTAAGCCCCCTCTGCTAATATTAATGACAGGTTTCAGTTCTGTGGAACTGCTCTGGATGCTGCAAGAAATGAGGGTGGAAAATGGCAAAAGCGATGTTCCCAGCTACAGTTTGCCGAGATGTGCTCAAATTGCTTCTGCACCACTCAGAACCAGGACTCAGTAGAAGAGAAAAAGAGGAAAGAGGCGCACATGTAGGTGTGAGGGTGGGCCAGAATCTGAGGACACCTGGAGTTAACAAATGTTATACTTGCAGAGTGAGTGTGGTCAGGCTTTGCTTCTACATGTACCTATTTCAGTACCTTTTTTGGCCTTTGCCTCGGGGATTGATGGAAGACAGAATTCTTGTTACTTGAGAGGATTTATTTTGCTCTTAACTTTATCACTTAACATAAGAATAACATGCAGTTAGCAACAGCCTATGTGTGAATGAATAAATAATTAGCAGAAGTATGTGGGCTGTGGCTTACAAAGCTCATTTGAATTTCAGAACAGCATAGGAGCAAGTTCATAATTGTCCTTGCACCACAGCTGCCATGTCTCCCTGTCAAAAAAATTCCCGTGTCTTATTTTGGCCCTTCCTTTGTTGTGTCTCTGCAAATGTTCCTCTGCTGGGTAAAAGAGAAACCTTGGACTTGTGTTTGCATTAAAGGTTTCATTTTACATTTGCGCTGGCCTTTCTGTATGGAATTCTTTACTTCATCTAGTCTAAAATTCTAGTGTTTTCCTTTCCTTGAAATTGTCTCTTCTGAAAAGCATTTTGCAATGTTACATATAAGAATGCTACATAAAATTAAATGGTATTGTATTGTCTCAGTCTCTTGTTTGTCTTGCAGCTCAGGCCAGGTTATATTCTGACTAGGAACAAGGCAATTACATGAGAATCTGGTGCTGACGGTACAGCGTTATTTTTTATTACCAGCAGAATAATAGGCTCAGCCTTCTGCCAAATGCTCTTTCTTTACCACACCCTTCTTACCTTCTTCTGTTTGTATAAGATTAGTGAAGTATAGAGAATGTTTAATTAAGTTTAATTGCATGACAGCTTAAAAGTGGGAAGGTAATTACTCATTTAATTATTGCGCTGCTTCGTGCTTAAAGTGTGTGTATAATTGCTCTTTCTATAAGGACACTCAACTTTGCAAGCTTGCATGAAATTATAACAGCCTCATACCTTTTGCTCCTGTTTAAAGAGAAACTAAACAAGTAACATCTGTAAAACAAGAGAAGTGCATTCTGTTACCCCTGGCATTCTCCCTTCTCTGTTCAGTTTTGATGGTGTCATCCTCCCTGTATGACATTTCTGCACTGGGAAGGACTGTAACATTAATCATATTTAAACATGTACCCCATTGTCTTTTGCATATTTTTCATTAACGGTTGTAGAACATGTTAGGAACTTGGGATTGCAGACATGCCAATGTAAATTATTTCCTACATTGTCTTCCTTAATTATTTCTACAGTGGCAATCCAATAAATCATGGAATTTGATTCCATGAAACAGTCAAAGGTTAAGTGACTCCTTGTTACGAGTGCCGATAGGAGACTTTTCTGGCGTGCATAAGGGCTCTCAAAGGTATCTAAACAAGCGCCTTTCTCTATAACAGTCAATTTCTCTTCTGCCCTTACTAGTACTAGCAGTAAGGCTGAGATACTGAGTTTTTGACAATCCAATAACTCCTAGAGCAGCTAACTGTGATGTCCAAAAGATGATTTCCCAGTAGAAGTCACCAGAATGGAGAGAAGCAGAGCAGTGAAGGAGAAAGCCAGCTATTCAAACACAATTGCTTTTGTAATTGCAAGGGGACTCAGTCTGAGGTAGTTGCAGTCTCTGTAAGATTATTTTTTGTTTAAGTAGCAAACAGTTAGATTACGTGAAAACCCAGTGCAAAAAGTCCCTCTGTAGTCATTAGGCAAGCAAAAGAATTTCCCAAACTCTCTCAAGGTTACTGTCAAATTAATTTCTGTATTGATGAGTTATCTTACCTTTCCCAAGTGAGAAGGAAAAGGTGTGTGTGTATCGGGGGTCATTATGGTAAGTTAGTGCTTTTCTTTGGTAACCCTGATGTGACACGTGAATTCAGCCAATGCCAGTACCGTGTGATACCTCCCTGCCAGAGAACTAAAGGGTGCAAGCTGCACCGGCCCAGAGGACTGCATGTGTCTGGAGCGGGGCTCCTCTCCAGTCTGCAGCTAAGCTGGTTACTGCCTGTGTGCCTCCGGACACTCTTCCTCCTTTTCAGGGTAGGACCTAGAATAATTCAGGCCTGTCCTCTTGGGGTAGTCCGGAGACCCTGTGGGATCTCTCTCCCATGCAAGGGCAGACTGTTCCTTGTCACTGTGAGCTGCTTTCAGCCTTCCCTTCCTCTTAGTATCTATACCCCTCTTACCTCTCTGCGTGTCTTCCCAGCCTTGGATACTCCCAGAGCTTGCCCACCTTTTCAGCATTCCTCCTGCAGTTCAGGCTTTTATTTCTGAGTCAGTACTTGGAAGAGATGATTTGGCCTTTCAGTAACCCTTTAGGAACTACTGCCATTCAGACCATATAGTTCCTATTGTGTATCCTATGGCTGTTATGGAAAATTTTGTCAGCAAGATAAGGTTTAGCAATAAGACAGTAAGCACATTAGTGGCTAGAGCACTGGAGTAAAACAATTTTAGTTAAAGTACGTGACATTCTTTCTTGCCTAGTCTTTACTACTGTCAGTGGGGAAAAATGCATGCTGTTTCCACACAAGAAAACAAGAGAGCCAAACTTCATGTTTGGATATTTCAGCTTTTGTCAGATACTTGAAAGACCCGCGGTTACATATTGCCCAGTGATAAGTAATTCTGACCAGTGGGGCTGCTGGGGGGGTGCAGAGGTAGGATTTAGAGGGTGGTGACCTGAGAAAACAAGTTTCTTACCATGGTCTGAAAAAGAAAGTGGGAAGCTGGTGTTAAAAATGGGATGGGAGAACAGGAGGGTTCCAAACTCAGCAAGACTCCTGATGTGTTTGTTCAAACAAGGAAACTACTGCTTTGCACAGGGCCATGCCAGCCTCTGATGACCTCCAGAGCTCCGGGGGGAAGCATTCCTGATAAGGTAGCTCCATTTAAGCACCGACTCCTGGCACCACGTGATATAGTCAGTTCTCTGCTCACTGCAAGTCAGCATCTCCCGGCTCATGATGGGGTTCTAGAGAGCTTTGTGGAGAGTGTTGCTTTGTGCAATGAAACAAGTACCCTGTCTTCTCTATGGCAGTAAGCTTTTGAGCCAGCAGAGCCTGAGTGTAAAGGTAGGGTCTAGCAGAGCATAATGTTTACAGCCTGGTACTGCTGTTTAATCCATGTTATGCTTTTACTAAGAGAAACTGCAAGGAGGAATAGACTGGAGCAAGACAGAGACACTCAGCTGTGGCAAAATGAATTTTTTACTTTGTTTTAATCGCCATGAAAAAAGCATAGCCACAGGGTGTGCAGATGTGTGGGAGCAAGAGAAGTTGTGCTTAGCTGATGTTGAGATAATGATATATATAGGGCAGAATTGACTGAAATGAGTGAAATATGAATGTGTTGACATTAATGCTGAATTAACCTTATATGAAGACTGTTTTGGGAATAATGGAGTCTTCATTTGAGTGCCAGATGAGCTTGATTTTCTTCTACTATGTGCCACCTGAACTTCCTCTGCTGATTTGGTTGTTAATTTGGAAAAGCAGATAATGAAATGCTGATTTCATTAGCTGTGTGACCTGGGGATTCATTGTCTCTGGAAAGTTCTGTTGACCATCCACAGGCTGTAGTTCTCAAATTTGGATGTTTTATTGGTACTTAAGTGCTCTCTGCTGTATTTAAAAGGAGCTTCTCTCTCAGGGTACAGCCATTTATTTAAAAAGTAGCTATGGAAAATAGTGTCTGATAGGGGCTGATACAGCATTACTGCAAAAACAATCATAGGTAAAGAGCAGTATCTGGAAATGTGCTTGAATACTTTGCTAAATAAAGACCTGAATCCACAATTTGACTTGTTTGAACAAATGGATAATTATTCTTTTGCAGAAGAAAAATAATTAAAATCTTTCATAATTGGTGTTTTGCAGATAATAGTAATGTCACAGTGTCAATAAAGCTAATAAGGGTGTTATACTCCTGAGATGCATTTTGATCAGAAGTTCTGCTGGCAATTGTGTTTTTTGATAAAATGTGCTAATCTTATGGGCTTTTTCTCCCCATTAAGTTTTTTTTGTGTTTAGTGCAAAGAGCAAATGCTCACCTCAATCTAAGTAGCAACAGGGCAACAATGATTTTCATTTCTTTTTTACCAGGAAATTAAAGTCGTCTCTTGTACTTCATGTTGAAAGTACAAAAAGAAGTTGATAAATCCAATGCCAGTGATTTTCTTCCTTGGAAATGGCACATAACCTTACTAAAAATCCTGAGTTGAAATACCTATAGAAATAGGTATTAATAAATGTTTTTATCATGATTGTACATGGGTTCTTACAAAATGTAGAAAAAGCGTGTTGGAAAAGGAGAGCTCATGGGAAAATGGTTCCATGTAATTTTGATCTTGGAAAGCATGAAGCATAACTGAAACTTCCAGCACTCTTCTGGAGGTAGGTCCAGTTACCTATGGGTCTGAAGGAGCAGAAGAGATAAGATGTATGTGATACAGGCTTACTTTCCTGGAGAAAGGAGATTAATCTTGCACAATTACCCAAGACTTATTTCTGAGAAGTGAATTAGCTTTATAATTTCTGTTCTTATTTTACTTTTTCTTCTGAAAGATTTCAGGGGTACCTGATGCTCTGAAATTTTCTGTTGAACAACTATCTTATATTTATGTGATTCTCCCATAAATAAGAAGCAGAAAACAAACCAATTTATCCTAAAACTTATTGGATGCAGTAGCTTGGCAAAATTGAATGCAAAGAGGTATTAGCCTTCTCAGATGTTGCTAGCCTAAAGGATAAACGTTCCAATGTGGTCATTGGTGCTTGCCATCTGATTAAGTGTAGGTTTATTAAAGTGAGGTGGTGCTAACTTTGCCGTTATCTAGGAACAAAGTAGCTCTAGATGTCCTGGAGTGGCTTGTGTGCTTCTAGGCTGGTCCACATGTTGTCTTGATCTCAACAGCTCTTTGGGCCCTTTACTTTGTCTTTAATGACAGTTACACAATTTCACTGGGCAAATTCTTTTTGTTTTTCCAGACACAGTGCCCACCACTAGGAGTGTGTCCGTGACTGCCCTGTCCTCCCAGGGTTCTCATTTGTCAGGGTAAAGCGGATATCCCCAACACTGGTGTGGGACCCCTGGAAGGAAAAACTGCAAAAGGGGAGAGGGGTTAGGCAGGCAGTTTCCCCAGCTCTCTTTGTGGAGGACGAGTCAGGGAGAGGCTGGCAGAAACTGCTGTGCAGTGTGAGCAGAGGAGGTGATTTGTTGAGAGAAAGATGAGAGAGAGCAAGGTTTTCAAAGGGCAAGCACTTACAAAGATTAAATGTTACAGAGCTTGATCTGCAGCTGGTAAACAGCAAAATGCCAGGGTGATATTTCTGATGTGAATGTCTCTGCAGATTAACAGTAATTAAAGCTGGGCTTAGTCTGCTTGGGGCTTTCTTTTTCCTCAGTGTCCACGTGCTTACCCATTAGTGTTAAAAATCTAGTATATTAATACCATTTTTAAATGTTTCGGTTGTGTTGGTTTTTTTCATATAAAAGCTCTAGTAGATTATGGACAAAGCCTGTACTGTGTAATCCCAATTGCTCTAGAGTGACTCTGTTTGCTCCTCTGTGTGTTATGGTGGTACTTTTTAACTGCATCTTTCATTTATAATCACATATATTTATGATATATTATGTTTAAACTTCCCCACGCAAACCACTCCACAGTCACTAACATCAGTTAGAGGGGTAACATGAGTCACAAACAAGTTGCGTGTCTGTTGACAAAATTCTCTTTTGCTTTGGAGATGATTTTTTTTCTGTTTTGTTTTGTTGTTTGTTTGGGTTTTTTCCCCTTCTCTTGCTTCCTCCTCTTTTTTATTCTTCCAAGAATATTCGCATTGAGAAAGAACACAACGATGCCTGGAAGTTGTTCTTTCTATGCAAGATGGCTGGCACTTAGGAATATAGAACTCATATAGCTGCATGCTTGCTTTATGTGTGTGTAGAATTGTGACCAGCACGCTCTCACTGAGTAGTTCCTCTCCTTGACCTGGGCCCTGATGTGGTTACAGCTGAGTGAGTGTGTGCACACTCACACACACACACCCCCCCCAGCATATGAGGAAATAAGATTGCTATCCTGGACACAGCTTTCTGGCTTGTATACAACAAGCAATCACAAGGCAATTGTATCAGAAGACTAAATCTAGGGACAAGGATTGTAGCCTAAACCACTGTATTAGCATAGTATCGCATATGTATATACTCTAGCACCATCTAGCAGTTTTCCAAGGTAATGTCTATAATAATAAAACATAAACCGTGATTTTCCTATAACAAGAGGTAAAGTAAGGAATGAGAAGGAAGAAGAGGAGAAAAGAGAAATACAGAAGGAAGAAAATTGTCCTAGTGGTAGCCTGGCTTTACTTGTAAGAGTAAACCTTTTTGGAATGGTTCTCTGGAGTGACAGCCATTCAGCAATTCATGAAAGCAGGTGCTTTCATTGTGCAAATGGCTTTAAGAAATGTTTTAAGATGACATCCTCAGTCACTGGTGCTTTGTGTGCTAATGCATTAGCAACACTGACTTTATTGGTGTCTCCTCATGTCAACCATTTCCCACTTTGGTCTTAGAGAAGCTTAGGTTTAAGATTTTCATTTGCTTAATCAAAGTTCATATGAAGTTTGGAAAGAAAACCCTGCTGAGTTATCTCTCATGCCAAGCCTTACGTGCAGATGTAATCTTACAAGACTGTTAGATCCCATTTACTTCCCATTCCTGCCAATACAAGTGGCATTTGGAATCAGGCAGTTACAGTCTGTCTATTAAGTTCTACTGATAAGCAAGGTCATATCACCAAACTATTTGTACTTTTCCAAGTGTCTTTTTGGGCACTTTACTGTCTTCCACGTGATGACTGTGGTATCAACCAGAAGGAGGGTGGTATTTTGAGCCGCAACAGTGCAAACCTAAAGTTTCACTGACCCAGGTCTCTTCAGAAGGTGCTGTGGAGTCTTCCTGAAACCTTCTGTCTCTAGTAAAGCTGCTGTGAGAGATGCAGATTGATAACACACTTGGTCTAATGAACAGCTACCTGCTTCTTCCCCCAGGTGATATCCTGTCCTACATGTGCAGTGGTGCTTGGTTCCAAGAGCTAAACTGGCAGAAAAATAACCTCATAGAAACCCTTTTTCCCTGTGAAGAACATCAATGCGCTCAGCAGATACTCTCGGTGTATCAGACCCCCATTAGACTATAATTATCTGGTGGTGGGGAGGAATATCATTAGATTGACTTTAGGCAGTTTTGAATCAAAAAATAAGTAATGCACAAATCATTGCATGTGACATGGGATGTGAGATGAGGCCCGTGACTGTCGAGGTTTGGGCCAGATTGGCCCAATCAGGTGGAATGACAGATGCTCTCCCCCACCTCTCTTTTCAAAGAGAGGAGGGATAGAGAGAAAAGAGACTTATGAGTTTAGAAGGAACCAGAGTACTTTACTGAAATATTAATAATAAAATAAAAAGAAAATAATGAAATACAAAAAGCTCCCAGGATGACAATTGCATCAGCAGCAGGCAATGGGGAAGTCCCAGACTGGACTCAGTGACAGATGGGAAGTAGATTCTGGGTCTGGATTCAGAATTAGGATCAAAGGCAGACAAACAGAGTCCTCCTTGGACGCCGGCCATTGAAGAAAGAGGGCTGACCCTTTGATCCCTCAGCTTTTATACTGAGCATGAGGCAGATGGGATGGAATACCCTGTTGGTCAGTTTTGGGTCACCTGTCCTGTCTGCTTCTCCCTGCAGGTGTGACCCCTCTACGCTTTTCCGCTTCCGACCCTCCAATGGGGCAAATACCAAAGTTGACTGCCCTTGGCTGGCACAGCAATAAGGATAAGCAAGAGCCTCTCTGCATCCCATTCCTTGGCATCAACTGTAAACATGGGTCTGATCACTCTGAGAGTGAACAGTTTCTGCAAAATATGCTGCCAATATCAGCAGTTAGAAGAGGCCTAGCTAAAAAGCAAAGTTACTGAAGAAAATTGGTCCTGTTTTACCTCAAACCAGGACAATGACAAACAAAAGGAGGCTGTAATTTTTATTTTTTTTACTGAGCATATAACACCCCTGAGATCCACCCTATTCTCACTGCATGTAATACAGTCAAGTAAAGGATAGAGAGATAGCTCAACAGTTGCTGGTATAAAAGGTTAGGATATAAATGCTATAAATATTAGGTTGCAAGACAAGGCTGGGTAAAGGATAAGGTATGGCTGTCATTGTTTTGGAGGCAAGAGATAAACACAACCAAAGAAATAAACAAAACAAAACCCCAGTCACATAGTATCAGATTAAAAAAAAAAAAGTCCAAAGCTTTATTTTATTATAACTAATAAAACTAAATTCCTACTAGCTTTAAAAATGAAAAAAAAAAAAAAACAAACCAAAAAAACCCCAACAACAACAAAAACTCAAACAAACAAAAAAACCCCAAACCCAAAATAGCAAACCACCAAAATAAAAAAACTAAATCCAAACAGGCAAGTTTTGAGACCTCTGTAAATCATAACTTCCTCAACTTATTTCCAAACAAGCAATTCAAGACCTCAGTAGTTGTCTTTCTGATGGGCGTTGAAATCACTAAGCCCTTATCAGTGCAGAGTAGAGAACTTTTCTTTCCTGCCATTTCATTTGAATTCAGCAAAACCCCTTAGCACAGCGTCACTTTCCCCAGAGTTAGTGTAGCCATTGTATATTCTCCATCTCTCTTCTTGGGGTGGGAAAGGCTTCACTCTGGGGCAGTCCTCTATAAAACTTGACCTAATTGTTTCACAGTAGACCATAGCCTCTTAGTTGTGCTGTTGGCCAGGGGCCAGAGGGCCTAGCACTCTGCTTTTAGTGATCTGTAATGTTGCCCTCATTCTTACGGGCTTATCCAAGAAAGCACATGATATAGCTACTGTGCTCTGATTTTGGTTGTCTGTTAGCCAGGGTTTACTTGTCTATGTATCTGTGTTCCTTGGTAGTTTGGGGCATCTTGTCATTGCCATCTGTAGTGATTTCTCTTGTTTCTGTAAGTGAACACCAATGGGGCATGTTCTTTTCTTGCAAAGTGCTAGAAACGGTAGCAGCAGACAAAGGAACTGCATGGTCTGCTTTGTCTTTTGGGCCAGGGTAGGAGCACCTGAGTCGTGTCTCTGAACTTTTTCTCAGGCTGAATTGTCATAACTTTTGGGACATGGACTTCAGAACCTTGAGCCTATCCCAAAACAAGGTCTGTGATCCCCTTCATCACTCCAGAAAGGGAGAGAACTTCTCACACTTGACCTGATTATGCTACTCTCTGTGTCCCTGTAGTCCCTACAGGTATCTAAGAGTTGTCTTTTTTTCTAACACAATATCTGTCATCAAGCAATATCTTACCAACAGTGGGGAATGAAAGTCAAAACCTTCAGCTTCAAAAACATGATTATTGATTATGCTTCCAGACTCTCATGTCTGACCAAAGTCCAAAGATCTCCTTACCGCATCTTCCAAAACTGCTCAAACATGCTAGATGTTATCTTACCGTTACTTCTTTTAGTGCAAATGAAAATGTGCCAGGTTTCCAATTCCTAAATTCAAAGAGAACGTGAGACACTGTTTTTTTCTGTGGCATCTTACTCCACATGGGAAAATGAAAAATGTGTGTGTTAAATCTGAACAGGAACTGGAAACAGATTGTCATCTTAAGGTGTTCTCGCCTTTGAGCCTAGCTGGTTTTGTCACACCTGTGATTAGATTCTGACATCAGGTATAATTGGTTGTTTGGACTTTACAAGATTACAAGAGGAGGAAAATACATTTCTTTATATGAATTGTGAAATGACATCATGATGCCTTTCTAGATATTCTTGGCTGGAAAGGGAGTAGATTCAAAGGTCTTCTGATATCCAGGAGAACCAAAGTGGCTTGGCCAATAAACCTGCACCCAGGCATTGGATTAACGAAGGGTCTACAATCAGCTCTAAGTATTCCTCTGATATCTTAGTCTGAGGAAAACAAATGCAATTTACTTGGCACGTTCTGATTGAGAGCACACATTTGCGCTCTCTCTTGTGGAAAAGATTTATTAGGCTAAGGGAAATTATCTGAGTCTGCATTCTTTATATAGTCTTGGGTTCTGTTCCAAGCGACTTCCAAAAAACTAATGACTCTTCCTGATGCATCAATTACACATACTTTGCCCCTTGTGTGGAACTGCAGTGACTTGCTGTAATTCACAGGCCAAAGCTTGTTGTGAGGGAAAAGGGGGCCCATGCTGTAGGGCACCGGATTGGGACCCCCAGAAATCTGCCATCAGTTTCCACATCTCTAGTAGGCTCTGTGTGATGTGATGGTGATATGTTACAGCACTTTGCGTAGCCCTCATTGCTATAGTGAGGATAACTTTTTTTTTTGTCTTGACTACTTAATTTATCAAAAAGTTTGGAGCATGAAAGAAGCATTAGAGTAAGTTGCCCCAACATTAAGCCATTTCATGCCTGTGTATGGCTACTAGTTATATAGAGTGACAATGTGCGCTCGCAGCCCAGAAAGCCAGCCGCATCCTGGGCTGCATCAGAAGTATGGCCAGCAGGTCGAGGGAGGTGATTCTGCCCCTCTACTCTGCCCTCATGAGACCCCACCTGGGAGTCCTGTGTCCAGCTCTGGAGCCCCCAACATAAGAGGGACATGGACTTGTTGGAGCAGGTCCAGAGAAGGGCCACGAAGATGATCAGAGGGCTGGAGCACCTCTGCTATGAGGACAGGCTGAAAGAGTTGCAGTTGTTTAGCCTGGAGAAGAGAAGGTTCCAGTGAGACCTTATTGCACCCTTCCGGTCCCTAAAGGGGGCCTATAAAAAAGATGGGAACAGACTTTTTATCAGGGCCTGTTGCAATAGGACAAGGGGTAACGGCTTTAAACTAAAAGAGAGAAGATTCAAACTAGATATAAGGAAGAAATTTTTTACAATGAGGGTGGTGAAACCCTGGAACAGGTTTCCCAGAGAGGTAGTAGATGCCCCATCTCTGGAAACCTTCAAGGTCAGGTTGGACTGGGCTCTGAGCAACCTGTCCCTGCTCATTGAAGGGGGGGTTGGACTAGACCTTTAAAGGTCCCTTCCAACCCAAACTATTCTGTGATTCTATCATTCTATATGGCCTGAGCAGTTAAAGGTAACCAGATATGAATGACAGCCGCTTTGCTTCCTTGCGTATGACCTGGCTTGAGTAGCTGGCATACTTTAACCTCTCTGATCAAGCGAACCATTCCTGCTGAGGGGCATCACAGCTGGCACATCTTTCTAGGTATTTTCGCATTATTGAGCACAAATAGGCTGGGACCTTTAGACCTAATAAGAAACAAGCTCTGAGTATTAATTAAACAGGTCATCTGACTAGAAAGTGAGGATCAGTGGAGCGTACTGTAAGTTCCAGTGCTCCTTTTGCAAGTCTGATGTGGTTACCAGAAATGGATCCATGTATGGATTTTTAGCCTTTCACTGTTACAGGTTATTATTCTCCAGATGGAAAAGTGAATAGTGAGTGTCTGGGAAAGTGTTTGGAACTGCCTTGCTGAGGAAGAATGCTATTTATTTCTCCTTGTGGTGTGACTTCTTGTATCCACAGGAGAGCAGAGACGCTTAAGACTAGTGTTTGGAGATTTTCATTACAAATTTTCTTTTGTAATGCTGTTCTATTTTACTTCCTGTTCTCTCTGTTGAGCTTTTTCGTGCAGGACAGTCCTGTTTCTATCTTCAGTGCAAGTCAAGGAATTGCTCGATTTTTGTCAGAAAGCACTGGGTTTCATCTAGAGAGGGAATTCCTTGGAATTCCTTTGAAAGAAAGACTCCTGAGATGGTCAAGAGGAAAAAAAGAAAAAGCTCTAATGCTTTACAAGCTCTAATGCTCCCTCAGCTCTCTTCATCGCCCTCTGGCAAAGGAGTGCAGCAAGGCCTGTCCAAACAGCTTGGTTGCAAAAAGAGATATTTCTTCAGCTAGCTGGATGGGTTGTTCTTATCTGGAACAGGTAGTAGCCATTAAGCTGTTGGCAGATGAGTACTAGGCTGTAGCTGGAATTCTCCATGGCTGCCAGTTCTCAGTCTGAGCCCTTACCTTATGTATCTACCTTTCAGTCTGTGCCCTGGCATATGGTCATTTCTCCCTGCACTGAAAACTACCTCTATTGTTGAAGCCACAATGCTGGTTGTTTCTAAGCTCTATGAAGTGTTGATAAACATCATGTAAATGAGGTAAATGCTCCCTGGAGGCTTTCCACATGCCACTGAACTCTACAAACTTGCTATTCCTGTAGCCCATTTTTCTTGGTTTTACTGCCCAGCTCCTGCAAAACACTCCTCTGGAGCCTCTACTGCCTTTCTAGATAAAGAAGGAAGTCTGAAACTAGACATAGCATCCCTTTGCTGGTGCTTAAACTGCTAATCTCAAGTGGTCAGGAAGATAACCCATTTATCTCTAGTTGCACAAACAATGTACTGCTTGCTTCTTCTCCACAGTTAAAAGGAAAACCAAAGAAGCAGAGCAAACTCTGAAGTTTAGAGTAAGTAGGAACAGTAAGAGAAATGAAAAAGAATGAATAAAATATTTCATAAAATAGTCTCACTGTGCAACCATCACCTACTTCTGATGATGTGAACTGTTTTGCCAGCCTTCCCGGCTCTTTTTGCTCTCCATAGTTTCTGTTTTAGTTGCTGCCTGGTTTATCTTTGCTCTCCTCAGCTTAACACTCTCTAGGGTGAGTTTATAACAATCAGCTCAGTGAAGAGGAGGAATAGGAGAGTCACTGACCCATATCACTGGAATAACTTTGACAGGCTGGAAATTGGCATCGTTACGCTTGCATTTACCACTTAGATAGGCAGGCAATTACATGCAATAGGAAGATAAGTATGTACATGAGAATAAAATTTTTCAGGCAGTATCAGGAGAGAACAAAGATGTCAGTGAGTGAAACAGTGACTTTCTGTGAAAGGTTTCTTTTTTCCAGATAGCACATTAACAAGGTCAGCTTTGGAAGCTGGGCGGGACAGAGAGAAAGAGGGAAGAGGGCGGTGGCAGGGAAAGTACAGGCATTTTCCAACACAGGCAGAAAATTCATTCTCAAAGTGACCTGTGGCCTGAAGATTCCTTGGAGGTATATGAATGACTCTGTAGTAGCTTAGTTTTGGGGAGTGACTAGAACGAGCCACACAGCAAATGCCACAGCAGCTAACAGATGCGTGAGCCGATCCATTGCAAAGGGTAGTTTTATAATTTCTCACTCTAAAATTAAATCAAAATAATTGTAATCCATTTAGTGCCCCATACAACTGGGCCACAGCTTGGGGTAAAATGTGCTCTCATCACCTACTGAGCAGAAGTGAAGAGACTCATCAGTGTTGCATTTTTGAAGACGTTTAGATGAACAGTTGCTGTGAGACTGCACAGATGGTTTCACAGCATACCAGTGTCACAGCTGCAACTTCAGCCTGTGCCTTCAGACGCTCAGGCTCCAGGGGAGTCTGAGGGCTGTCAGGGTAGGATGAGCACCAATCTAGTCAGATGATTAAAAGCTTAGGAAGTCGGGCCGATTGGACATGTGGGCAACTGGAAGATCCATTAGAGTACTACCATGTGCCACAGGACTGTTAAAAACAGTGTCTTCCAGTAGGGTTTGGACAGATTGATTTCCCTTTCATTAAAAAACACTGTCTCTGGCATTTAGAATTTTTTCTGGGTTCATGTTCCTCAGTGAGTAGATACATTTTAAAGGTATGAATATTTGACAAACTTTGCTCTCCAGCTTTGCAAAAGCAAAACCAAAAGGAGCTGAAGACATTTTGGTGTACTTCTAATTTAATGTTGCAAAAAATGCACATGCTTGCTTCCTCTGGTTTCTAACAGAATTTATTAATGGAAGACTAAGGAAGCCTCTATCATTACTGGACAGCAGCTGCCATAAGTTTGACTAGTTATTTAAATTGAATTGGTTTCCTGGAGATTTGAGGCTGGAAGGGAAGACCGCAAGTGTCTGATCCGACTGCCTCACAACACGGACCAAAAGATCTTTCCTAGTAATCTCTGCGTGAAACCATAATTTCTGTTTTGACTAGAGCATTTCTCTTTAAAGTACAGGTTTTTGAGTATGCTGGTAATAATATAAGATGTGAATAGTGTTCCCTAGAGTGGAACACTTAAATACACAGCTACATTACTCTAGTTTCTTTGAATACTAATGTAGAAGTTTGTGTTGCCAAGGGGAGGAGAAAGGTACGTAAAATGAGCATAAAGCCTCATTTAGTTCATCTAGAGGTGAACACCTTTAAGCACATAGGCGGGGTTATTGAAGCTGATGGAATTATTTGTGTTTCTAAACAACGTATTCTTGAAAGTCCAGCTGATTGGGGGTAGGGTGATTGATTTACAAACGGCTTCTTCATGTGTGGAGGACACAAGGAAAAAGGAATAATCTGAATTACCTTCTGGATTGGAATAGTTACTTCACATTAATCATTTTGTGGAGGCTCACACATAATTAACTGAACTTTAATTCAGTTTGTCTCGATTCACTTCCAAAGCCAGTTAAGCTAAGCTGGAGACATACTTTTACTAATGACTGTAGCTCAGACATATGTTTGTTTAACAAATGCCTGTCTTGTGCTGTTGCCAAAGGCTGCCGTTCATATCCTGGTGCAGAGAAGATAAGTACCTTGCAGCTGTATCAGTCCAGCAGCCCAAACTGTAAGATGGGGTGATTTGACTAACCTTTGTAAGGTATACTGAAACCGCAGCCTAAACTCCAAGCCATTGAGATAAGACCGTTATCAGTGGCTCACTTGCTCCCCAGCATCTATTTTACAGAGACTCTTCTACAAGAGTTTATATGAATCTTTCAGTTGGTGCTATTAAAAAGATGAGTGGTTCATTTTAAACATTGAGGAAATTATTCAGAAGTGGGGAAAAAAGTGAGAAAGACAACATTTAAAGGAAATTGGAAAAGTTTACTGGGACTTCAGACATTCTCTCTGGTATGTGGGGGAAAGAACAACAATCAATTTTTCAGAGAGTTCCTTATCTGGCTGCTATTGTACCCCAGGAAAAAAAAAAACCAAACCCATATATCTTGTCTGGGACTGTCTAATTGTCTGAATTTTGATATGCAGGCATGAATATCTTGATTTATGTATTGAGTTAAAAATCTAAGCAGTAATTAAATGGAGACACAAACAATCTGTTCTGTGCATTCTCTCTTGCATCTTGAACTAGATACTTCCCCTTTTATGTAACCTTTAACTGGGCTTGTATTGCCTGGGAGAGATAACAAGGTGCATCATCCTTAACCAGTTAAATAATTTAAAACTAATGACAAAATAAATAAAATTAACTACTTTTACAGTTCCAATTCCATGCCGCTACAGTAGGTAAGAGAAGAATAACCTCTTTAAACATTCTTTGAACAGCTGTTCATTAAAGACTTGTGAGCAAGTAGTAGCAAACTGAGGCTACTTAATCATGTCATAAAAATATAGAGATAATTTCTAGACATGTGTGAGAAACATGCATTTGCAGATAAATATGTAATTTTGACTGTGCTCATTAAAGTATCAATCCCAGAAGAGTAAATTTCTCCAACCTCTTGTTCCTGTGGAAATTGTCCAGCATAATGATCGTTGTCAGATATTTTGCAAATATTGATTGTTGATAGCATATATTGTATTTGAGTGAGATATTATTTGGAAGTACTATTATTGTTGACTCAGTTTCTATGGTAATTGTGACAAATGTCATCACTTCTACAAGGGAAGCCAACTGGGTCCTTTAAGTACTCTGCTATTCTATGCTTTTATTAGTTAAGATCAAAGACTTGTCATGACTAATGAATGTGTGGTATACAACAGTGGAGCTGGGTTTAAGCTATAGTAGAAAGAGAAAACATTATTGATTTACCTTTTTTTCCTGCTTTGTATCTCATTTGGAAGATTGTAATTGCTGTTTGTTTTTTCCCTTTAAGTGTTTGCAGTGTTTTTTCTTCCTAATTTTGTGGCTCTTTAGTTGGGGGTCTCATGAGCAAACTGAACCTGTATCAGTGCACATCAACCGTTGACCCTGTGAGCAGAAGCACTGACAAGGCTCTAAAGGAGATTACTCTGCAGAAATGGGTTCAAAAGGAGGAAGAATTAGCATCGTTTTTGTGAAGGGAAGTTATGCCTCACAAAGTTGTCAATTTTTTTTTTTGAGTAGCCAAAAAGCAGGTGCATAAGGACAATCCCAATGATGCAGATTAATTTAGTATTGAAAAGGTGCTTGACAGTTATCATTAAGTAAAGGGGCTTCAGGGAATGAAGGTGCCCACTGAGTTGCCATAAGTTGCATGTCCTTGTCCTTGCATGGATAAATAATTGGTTAAAAAGTGGAAAGAACATAGAAATGGATGATCAGTTTTCAAAGTGGAGAAGCATTGGTGTTGTTTCATTAGAGAGGAGTTTGTATTTGAGTCAGTGCTGATCAACATATAATCTTGAAAATGATCATGGTCAAAATCTTGAAAATGGAGTGAACAGACAGGTTACAGTTTATTGACAGTCTAAAAATATCAAGATATTAATGGCAAAGGCCAACTGCAAAGAACTGCAGAGAAATCTTACGAGCTGAAGGCAGTGAGTGAAAGAAACAGCAGGTGACACTCTGTAGATAAATGTAAAGCAATGCGCATAAGAGGAAAACTAATCCTATCTATCTGTACATATCAGATGTCGGCTTCTGAGCTGTCTGTTTCTGATTAGGAATCAGATTTTAGCATCCTGATTGATGGTGTGGTGAAAACGTTAGCTCAATTCTCAGTACTATCCTAAAAAGCAAATAATATGCCAGGTGTATTATGGAAGAAATAGAGCAAATCAAACCCATCCAGAATACTGTGCCTATTCATGGTTCTGTCTCCTCAACATTGAGATAGACTCCTGGATATAACTGGAAAAGATACATAGGAGGGTGTTATGGAGGTCCTGAAACTTCTGCACAACCGATGACACAGAGAAAGATTCTTCAGGTTAGAAAAGAGGTGGCTGAGAGAGAATATAATGGAGAGGCAGAAACAGGGAACAGTTTGTTCACTTTTTTCTCCTCCAATACAAGAAGTAAGGGATATCAAATAAGATCAGCAGGTGGTCAGTTCAGCACTGATTAAAAGCAGTAGTTGATCACACAACATGCAGAATTTTCTGAATGCTGAAAGTTTACGTGAGTCCAGAAAAGCAATGGGACAAATCCTCTGAGGACGTGTAAATACCAAGACCATACTTCTGGCTCCAGAAATCTCTAGACTGCAATTTGCTGGAGACTGAAAGGGTATTTTGGGGAAATAACACTGTGTTTGTCCTGCCCATGTAGTTTTTCTTCTGTGACGTACTCCACTATCAGCCAGGTTGGGTTGGGCTACTGGACATGGTAGGCCTTCAATATGATCTGGATGTATATTTAAAAAAAAAAAA
>VYXH01004831.1:376011-406876 GCA_013397275.1 Burhinus bistriatus
AAAAAGAAGCAAAGTACTCTGACTTCTACTTTGCCCCTTCCCCTTGCCAAACAGTCCCTATATACCGAAGAACAAGAAAAAAGCAAAATCTCTTGCTGATTTAAGGAGAACAGATTGTGCAGTTTCTTACGCCAATTCCTTTTTGGAGTGTTGCCAAATGGAGAACTATGTGAACAATGCAAAAGGCTGACTCCAATGATTTCTCTCCTTTAAAAAATACACTTCTGAAAGCTCATAGGCATTCCTGCTTTGCTGGCTATACTGGCAAATGCTATCTTTAATGGAGCATGGATTAGTGTCTCATAAATTTAAGTTTAAAATTAAAACCTGAAAAGGTAATTTCTCCTATCTAATCCACAAGGGAATGCTGTTTTGTTCAGCATGCTGGAGCAGTCTTTTTGTGGAAGCATAGCTAATCTGAAATACAATAAGCTGTATGATTTCCCATTCCCTCTGCTAACCATTTTGTTAGGTTGTCCATCCTTTTACATTAGCATGCTAAGAAAAAAAAAAATGTTTAATTGTACAAGGGAGATAATTTACACACAGTTGCTTCCACCAAGAAAAGAAATTATTTCTATTCTTATTGATGTTCACTTCTTCAAGCCCATTTCTCCTTTGTATAAAAGCCTTGTGTATGTGTTGGATTTGAATTTACCAGTGACTGCAGAGGTAACAGTCTGCTTGACCATTGACCTTGTATATGAGCAAAGCATATTTGACCCTCACTGCCATCTGATCTTGTCGGGACCAAGGAGCAATTTCTCACTGCATATCATTACTAAGCAGGGCCCTTTTTGCTAACATGAATCATAGAATGGTTTGGGTTGGAAGGGACCTTAAAGATAATCTAGTTCCATCCCCCCTTGCCATGGGCAGGGACACCTCCCACTAGACCAGGTTGCTCAAAGCCCCATCCAACCTGGTCTTGAACACTTCCAGGGATGGGGCCTCCACAGCTTCCCTGGGCAACCTGTTCCAGTGCCTCACCACCCTCACAGTAAAGAATTTCTTCCTAATATCTATTCTAAATCTCCCCTCTTCCCGTTTGAAGCCATTACCCCTCGTCCTATCACTACATGCCCTTGTAAAAAGTCCCTCTCTAGCTTTCTTGTAGGCCCCTTTCACATACTGGAAGGCTGCTATAAGGTCTCCCTGGAGCCTTCTCTTCTCCAGAATGAACAACCCCAACTCTCTCAGCCTGGCAGGATGGTTGCTCTTCATCCTCAGCAAAGAAGGTCATCTGAGGTAAAACTGGGGAAAATGCTCATCAGAGAGAGGTATTGGCTGAAGAGAAGATTTGCAGTGGTAGGAGAAGCCTGGCTTTCCATTACATTTCAGTAGTACGTATCAAGTTCTCTCTGAGCTCGTAGCTGTGTGCTGTTGGCGTTTCTATGGGAGACAGCTACATTCTTTATCTCCTGAGTTTATATTTTGTGATTTGGCTGGAGGAATCACCGCAAATGAATTAATGAAGAGCTGAACAGTTGTTTTCACCAGCATTTCAAAGTTTGCAGAGCAACAGAATAAAACCAAGAAAACCTGGGAATGATTATTATTTATTACTATTATTATTACCGTTGCTTTCCAGACTGTGCAAACATTTGTCCTACCATAGGTACAGCCTGTCCCTGTCTCCTCTGAACTACTCAGTGGGATTTGGGAATTTCCTTAGAATTAATGCCACGTTTAAGGGGGTTTCTTGTTTCTAAACAAGCAGGAATGCTTTCCAAGCTACCCAGCAATGAACAGTTTTATAGAAGTTGCTGTGGAAAGGCTTATTTCAGAAGATTTCACTCTAAGTTTTCCTCTATTATTTTCTCTGGTTTTTCTATCTTCCTTTTGTGTTTTCCTTTGCTTTTCTCCGACTCATAGAATATACAGAGAGGTAGCTTTTAAAATGCCTGTATGTAGTTATAAGGCCTTGCTTTTTCACAAAAATTTGAGCTATATTTTACCAAAGAATGAATAAAATAAGAGAGGGAGGGAGAGAAAGGATTGTAAAGTTTTCTTGCTAAAGTTGACTGTACCTTAACTCTGGGGAATTTGTTGTGGTCTAAGTAGGCTGAAATGGATACTTTTTCTAGTTGTTTTTTCATTGTGTGCACATCGTTGATTCCAATGACTGCAAGGGTAATTATTTCTTTGTTTGCCAGGAACATTAAAATTGCTATGGTTTCTAAAGAATATGTGCTCAGACTTCTTGAAAGTAAGTACACAATAGGCTATTACAGCTGCCTTTTCTACTGGAATTATTTTAAGTAATAGTGGTACACAGTAATTAACCCTTTGTGCTTGAGGATGCACATCATAGTCTCAATCAATGGGCACTTAAAGAATAAAGAGGCAGGGGATGCGCAGTTTCAAGATCCATTTCTGAAAAGTGTCTAGTTGAACTGCTAGGATCTTCAATAATAGTCATCTTTCAATAGCGCATTGGATTTCTCAGACCTTTATCTCATGTATTACGTCAATAAAATACTTGGTTTTACTTTGAAAAATGCGTGGGTGAAGTTATAACTTGGAAGAGTGAGATACCACATCTGCTGCCAGAGCTGTTACAAGGGGCTGGTGCTTTGTAGACTTCCCTGAGTTACAGCCTTCGCTGAAACCTGGCCGAATCACAGGCCCCCACGTAACTGTGCTAACGTTGCCCCTTCTTAATTTGCCTCACAGATAATTTCCCATTTCTGTTCCCCCGAGTGAAGGTAGCCACTTGTGCAAATACCTTTCAATTATTATTTTTCAGCCGAAAAAAATGAGACCCAGATATTTCAATCTGAAGCTGAAAATGGTTTTGAAAATGTCCAAGTGAGTGTATTAGCTTGCTTCAGCAGTCCTGAATTGGAAAGCGTGCAAAACTGATGCTGAAATGCTCATCTTCAGGGCTTCAAGACAGGCACAGAATCCCATATCTTACACAGAAATGCATCCAACATTGTTTAAGTTTTAAGCCCAAGTTAACTGAAGTCAATGGAGATACTTCCATGATTGGTTTCATGGAGATGTATGCAATATTTTCTCTGCTTCTGGTACTGGTAAATAAGCCATTACCTGAAAGGTAATTCCAGACTTCTGGAAAATTCACCCATCTTTAACGCAGAAGTATGGGATCCTAATTTAAAAATAAAAAGGTATTTTAAAAGATGCTTGCCATTATCTTTTAGTCAAACTCCCAAACCCAGGTACTTGTCTGTGGAGTTTTCTTATCATTTTATGCTGCAAGAACCTGTAAGCAGACCTCCCTGTGATTGCAGCTGATCTGTTAGGAGCACAACGGATTTCTTCTTATGTGGTTGTCTGCTGGATGCAAATGTGGAGAGAACCTCTCATTTTTGCCATTTATTGTAAATCACTACTGGTGTTGGTAGTTGCACGTCCTTATTTGCACTTCAATTTTCTAGAGCACAGTTCTTACAGAGAAAGAATGAGTAAAGAAATATAAAGCCTGGTGGTTTGGCTGAAGTTTCTTAATGTGTTGTGTACATACGTGTTTAATATATTGACAAGATATACTTTCAATTTTGGCAGCTGTAGACTTTAAGACTGTGTTTGCAGTGACAGTTTCTATTTTGATAAAATGAGAGCAATAAGCTTAATAAATAGGGGAAAACAATGAACGGGAAATGCAGTTGCTCTGGACAAGCATTTATCACTTTAAGCTGAGTATGTTTTCTTCTGTGCATCTCAGCGCTTCATAAAGCTCTCCAGTGAAATCTGGTGCTGCTTTGAATGGCAAAGGAGAGAAAGGGAACTGTACATTCATGAGGGTTACGTTTATGGGGCCTGACAAAATTAAACTATTAAATTACTTGATTGAATCTAGTGCAAGGAAAAAATTCTTTGAAAAGTCTTCTGTGCTATTAAGAGGCAGAAAAATGGTTAGAGTTCTAAGCGTTAAGTATTCCTGCCTTTTTAAATTTAAATATTGGCAAAATGTTTGCCTGGGATCTGAGATTCTTCTGCATTGGGATTTAAATTGGGAGACTCTTCCTGCTGATGCTGTTTTCTTAAAGACTTGAAGTTCTGCTGGATAAACAAATTCCTTTTAGAGATCAGATGCATCTTGCACTTGACTGCATCAGTGGTTCAGATAATGACTTTAAAAGGAGATTTTGTGTTTTAATGTAATTTGCAGTCAGGGATTCTTTTCCCTTCATTGGGTCATTTATACTGTGTAGTTATGGTAAATAATGAAATGTTGATGATCTATCAGACAGGATCTTAGGTGATGCAGATCAGAGTGGGTTAGGAGAGCTTCCATAAGAGTGCATTGGGTTTTAGGGACCTTTGCATGGGCTCCTTGTGTTTGGTGTGTGCTTGCGTCGGGGGAAAAGATCAGCCAGAACGATCAGAACTCCTGTGATCACGGCTTTCACCTGGACAGTAAGAAATCCAAAAGGTCGAAAGTCTGCGGAAAGGACTGGAGAGACTTGAACCTGGATCCTAAATAATGCTCCTGTTCTTATTAACTCTTCTAGAGTACATGTGCTTCTCTATGAAACTCTACAAAAGGTCTTTGTTTTACACAGAAAATTAAATTTGCACAGAGAAACTTCAAAAATATTAAACCTTTCCTGTCAGATATAATACTCAGCACTTTAAAAATTGATTTGACTTTTAAATGGTAATAATAACTTCCAGGCAAATCCTGAGAAGTGTTACTTTTGGTTTCAGTATGAGCTGGGGGCTGAGCAGCTGGAGAGCAGCTTGGCAGAAAAGGCCCTGGGGATCCTGGTGTGGACGCAGTTGAACATGAACCAGGAATGTGCCCTCGTGGCAAAGGCGGCTAACGGGCTGCGTTAGGAGGAGTGTTGTCAGCAGGTGGAGGGAGGTGATCCTTCCCCTCTGCTCAGCGCTGGTGAGGCCACACCTGGAGTGCTGTGTCCAGTTTTGGACTCCCCAGTGCAAGAGAGAGGTGGAGCTACTGGGGAGAGTGCCAGCAAAGGGCAACAGAGATGGTGAAGGGACTGGAGCACCTCTTCTATGAGGAAAGGCTGAGAGAGCTGGGACTGTTCAGTCTGGAGAAGAGAAGGCTTGGGGGATCTCAGAAATGTCTGCAAATACCTGAAGGCAGGCTGTAAAGAAGATGGATCCAGGCTGTTTGTGCCTGGATAGATGAAGATCGGGGCTATGTAAAAGAGAAAAGCACTCAAGAAGCTCCAGGTCCTTCTTATCACTGTAACTCTTCCTGCTCTGGAGATTAGTACTTGGCAATCACTGTGGGGATCATCAGTGTCCTCAGCAGTAGAGGCACATATGTCGTGGAGATAGAAAGAGAGCAGGCAAATGCTGAAGTATACGTGCAGGTCCTGTAGCTGTGTACCACACATATCTCTGCAAAGAAGGAAAAAAAAAAACCAAACCAGGATCTCACTGAGATAATTTATTACAGTAAGAATTTTGAGAAAGAGGATAAGAAGAAATATTCCTCATAAAGCAGGCCTTATAATCCTCTGCCTCACCCTTTTTTCACTTGCACATAAAGAAGGAAGTATGAGGGAGGATTGTGGGGAGGCTGGGGTTTATTATACTAAATAAATATCCTTCCCCCCCCTCAGAGATTTTGGTAGGCAGAAGCCTTGTTGTTGCTAATGTATGATAGTTTTGCAAGTGCTCTGGCACTGCACTTCAATCAAAGCCAGAATAAATTTGAAATTAAGATTTGAATGTGAATGTTATGGAAAGCCCCCCAAAGGCTCATATTTCACTGATAAAATATTCAAACAGCATCATTTCTTCGTTTGTAGCAGGTTTCTACCCGGGGTGCAACAGACCAAGTTATAATGTATTGGTGCAATGTGCAGGTAGGGTAGTTCATGTGCTTGATGAGCAAGAGCTGTATCACTCTTAGTTTTTGCTATGTAACATAGTATGTGTTTTATCAGACAGTCAGTACTTTGCATGTGTATTTGCCTTCATTTCTACATTTTGGCTCATTTGCATTTTCTCATAATTTACTGGTGAAAAAATGAACCGGTTCTGAATATTCTACTGACCCTAAATTGCCCATCTCTTTGCCTACTTTCCTTTGCCATATTCCTCTTTTCCTTTCTCTTTAGATTCTTTTTTCATTTAGCTATTAGATTTCTAATTTATCTTCTGATTTCTAGTTCTATTAGATTCTGTCTAGTTTTCTCTTATGATTTTTACTCTTCTCATATTACCTTGTCACTTTAGACCCCTTCCTTTCTTTTGAAAGCAGCCTTAAAACTAATTCTGTGTAATAGGGAGCATCTCAAAATACAGCACTACTCACTCGGTGCTCTCAAAGGTGTGGTTGCTCTTCTCAAAGGCAAAGGGGTATATGAAACCTGTCTATCCAGAGAGCCTGACAAGTGCAGTTCCTTTCCACAGTATGACGAGAGGTGCGAGGTCTTGCTGGTGTGGAGCAATGGTGGATACTGATAACACAAAGCTTTTATGCAAGTGCAGTTACGTTGGGAAGCCTGCGGGAGGACAGTAAGTTTGGTGGCTACAAAAATAAAGCATCTGAAACTACCTGTGTTTGAATTTTAATGGTAGCAAATTAGCGCACGGTTCAGAAGAAATAATGACTTTCAGGGCCTTCTGGTTGTAACATAAATACAACTGCATTTTTATAGTGACACTGTGGCCATGGAGTAGTCCTTCTAATACTCTCTGAGTTTGTGATTTAAAGTGAGGAAAGTGAGGGCTGAGAATAGCCTGTCACTGCACTCTTCAGAGCCATGGAGAAGACGCTATTTGTACGTGCTCAAAAGCATAACCGTGGAGGAACTCTCCTCCCCTTCCCACCCCCCCAAATAGTGGTTAGCTTTGAATAGTTTTTCTTGCCAGCTTGAAAGAGAAAAATCAGAACACTATGCAAAAGTGATGATAAAAGACATGTAGCCAAGTCACAGTCTCTGTAGTTGACAGCAGGGCTCTTTTAAGGAGCTACCTCAGATACACATCCCTGTGGTGGAACCAAGTCTTCTGGATTGTGATTTTTTTCCTGTATCTGGTTTTCACAGCTTTGTGGTAGTTTATGCTTACCGTACTATAATTTTGCCCCCTTTCCTTCTATAGGCTTTGAACTCAGCATGAGGTGCTTTGTTTTAATTACTTCTGCGGTGCTTGTCTCTTTGTACTAATTAATCTCTCCCCATTTTTGCTGGTTAATGAAGAAAAGGCACCAAACTTCACAGCCAAATGAATTTGGTTACAAAAGAACGATCATATACAGCCCTGTAAACCTTCCTAATATTTGTGTGTCTGTCTTGCAGGGATATATTGCAGGGTAAAAAGCTGTATAGCACTAGACAAGCTTTGTATTTTAAAAAAAAATTAAAAAAATGCAGTGCTTTGATCCCCTGAATCAGCACTAGCATGCAAGGGCAGCCTTGCAGACAATGAACAGTGAATGAGCATAACCAGCAAAAACAGACAAGCCACTAATGGTTGCATTTCATCTCCGATTCTGCAAATATGGCTCCAGTTAATGTCAATGGAAACTGTTTATATATGCATAAACAGATTGCATGCCTAATTAGAGACTGAAGGCTGCAGTAAGTTACCAAAGAAAATGAGAACATTCACTAGCAAGACCCTGAAAAGACAGACCAAACTTTGTGATTTGCTTAGGGCTGAATAAACCAACTCAAACAAGATTTAAAAACAAACAAAAACCCAAAGACCCAAACAAAACAACAGCAGAAAAAAAAAAAAAAGAAAAACAAAACCAACCCAAACACCCCAAACAGAAGCCCAACAACAAACACCACACAAAACCAAGGAAACCAACAATCCCCCCTATGCGTAAAATGGATAGAAATTGATCCTGAATTACTTCTGAAATTTGCCAACGTTCAGTTTCTTGTTCATCATTTATGTAGCTGTCTGCCCAGAATGGAACAGAAGTGATGAACCGGACTAACCCGCTGGAGAGAAGGTAATAGTTGTACTCGTGTTTGAGTGCTGGAAAGCAAAAAGCTTTACTGACAAATGAAATTCAGTAAAGTATCTGAAGCTGTAGACCAGATAGATGCCCCAATAATGTCATCTTAATGCTGCTGCTCATCAGAGGCCTCTTTTGTTACTGTGATCAACATCTTTTGCTAGGAGAGTCACTGCATTTAGATACCTTTCTTTCTACACGTGGCTTTTTGCTCTATGAAGCAGCCACTTAACCGTCTTGGGGAGAAAGGACAGGTAGCTAGAAATAAGTCTCTTTAAATGAATTACACTGTGCCTGAGGAATGCAAGTAACTCATGGCATAGCACGAGGAGGTGCGTTCAGCTTGTAGACAGTATGAAACTGCTTAGAGGCCGGCAGGAAAGCTAACTTTCATTTCCCTTCCCTATGAATTAACCTTCCCTATGAATTAACCTCTGTGGGAAGATTCACCGACTGGTACACACAGTTTTTTGGGGATCTGGAACTTCCTATGCAAAGTGCTCCAATTGTATTCTATTAAATAATACGTTATCACCTTGAAAGCAACAAATGCAGAAAAAAGCAGCGCAAATTTATGTTTTGAGTTGAGAAGGTAGTTGATTGTTCAATCTCCCAAGAGTCCATGTGCTATTAGAGAACTTGTGTTTTGCTGTTCTTCTTTCAATTACAGAAATAACTCTTTCTTTCAACCCCAGAGTTTGAATCTTTTCCAAAGGTTTTAAATGACTTTTGAACACTCTGACAGAAATTATTGAACATCTTAAAGGCTCTTTCCAAAGGCAAGTGGATCTTTTAGGAGCCTGTGATAATTTTTATGTTCATGGTATATTGCCTCTTAATTGAAAAAGATTGGAAATGGAAGATGTAGCAAAGAAGACATAATTTGTCCTATTTCGCTTGATTCTAGAATGGGTTTTTTACTTTGGTACTTGCCTAATTGAAGGATGGTGGAACTGTGGGAAAGAGGAAGATGAGGACAAAACCACGTGCAGCAGCCTAAATGTTGGTGAATATGATACCGTTCTTTCCTGACTTGCTGGGTGTTCTTGCTTTCTATATTTATATTGACATGTAAGCTGGAACTTTGTGCTCACAAAATGTATTTTGATACATCTAACTTCCTATTCTTTTTGCAGGGACTTGGGGGCTTTTTTGGCACCATCTCTGTGCAGAAGTTTTACAACAAGAAAGAGTTCATGCATTTAAGTCCTGATCGTTATGGAACACCAAGGAAATATGACATAAAGTATTAATGTAAGGTGGAATCTCTGTCCTGTTCCAGAGGAAGTCAGCGTTGAATCAAGTAAAGTAGGCCTTTGCTCTTGAGATTTGATGGTCTGTGCTTTCTTTCGTGTCTCAAACTAATGGGCTTGTTGTCGACGCTCGGCTCCAGACTTACCTAGTTGATCTGTCTTGATGTCACCAAACAGTGGGGGCTTCAGATGTCACCACACTCTTGTGACTTTGCTGCTGCCTTTCTTCTAGGGGTCCCAGTTCCTATAGCCAGGTTGGCTAGGATGAGACTTGCACTTGTACCTTCTCTGTTCCACTTCACAGTCTGGGCATTGAATGGGAAACTGCTCTTCTTGGTGATTTTGGGTAATGCTCTGGATTTCAAGCTGAGCAGCCAGGGCTGATGCTGGTGTTTCCCGCACAAGAGCATCTCTGGGGTCACGCTACAATCCCAGCATAGGGTGTGAGGACAGGTACAGTTAGCGAGAAGAGAGACTGGTTCGAACCGCTGCAACAACATTTGCCAGAGCTCATTTTCCAGAGAATTTAACACAGTAGATGAACAATTACTGGAAAAATAGTTCCTTTTAATTAATGGAGAAATCTAACCCTTTCTAACAGAGCGGTGCTACAGAGAAGCTATCAATCTCTCTGTGACTACAGGCCCTTCAGCTTGATGGGGCCAGTGTTTAGAAAGTGTCATCACTACTAGCCTAGGTGGCACTTTTGTACCTCCAGAGCTATCTGCAGAAGGGAGAGGATTTTTTTGTCTTGAAGATTTCTGGACCTTGTAAAATTTTACAATCTCACTGAAATGTGGGGAGAAATATCTTTGGGTGGTAATTTCTGCTGAATGATATTTAAATACATAGATACTTCATTGATAGGGAAATTTATTCCATAAAACATTGTTCTGTGTGGATTTTTTGCTGATGACATGAGTGGCAGGATACTGAGTGCTTAATTTGCTTTTGTTACTGGAATTTAATTTTTATTCTGAGATACCAAGGAATTTTACTTCTAAAGTGTAAAATTCTGGGTAAGATGTTTGCAGTATGGAGGTATTTTTCGTGACTGATTCTTTGTGTGCTCAAGAAAATGCTGGAAACAGAAAAACCTTGCTGTGAGACAGAAGTATCAGTGGCTATTTGTATGTTTACAAAATTAATTTTTTTGTTTGTTTTGCCTACTTAACTTTAAGAGATTAAGTATTTTTTTTTTTAGTTTTTGGATTGGGGAATTTTATGAACCCTTTAGATAGCTACCCAAAGGAAAAAAAAAAACCAACCACAAAACAACAGTCTGAGCTGTGACAGTACAAAAGTGTTGCTAGAGGAATGGCTTTATTTTGTTACCTCACTGAATATCACAGTTAGTGTTTTGCTTTTCCTTCATTATCTCTGTGATGCTTGGAATAATAAATAATAATGATACTTTGCTCTTACATGATGCTTTTGTCCATAGATCTCAGAGAGGGTTATAAGAAAGAGGTCAGTATTATTACTCTGTTTCAAGATGGAGAAACAAAGAAGTGAACTAAGTTGCTGAAGGTTATCCAATATGAGAGCTGGCAGAAAAATTTCTATCATCAGTGTCATTTTTCATTAGAAAAAGCTGATTCACTGAAACTGAAACCTTTCAGGGAAATTCATTAGTGTCCAGGAAATTACGCAGATCCAGAAGCAGATGAAAATGACAGGCACTGTAGCGAAAGAGTAGCTAGAGGTCTGGTGGCAAAAATGAAGGGTTTGAAGCTGTCTCTCTCAAGGGAATATCCCTGTCCATAGGTGGAGTAGGTTGCTAGACATACCTACCTGTCAGATACGGTATGGCCTTTCTCAGACAGATAGCTCAGTGAACAGTGGGTCTAGTGAAGTGTTTTAGTCTTCTAAAATTGGGTCCCGTGGTCGATCCTTGGTGTACCTTGAATTTTCTGTGTGTTAATGAGTGACTGGAATTTATAGCTTGCGTATCTTTAGTATGTAGGGAAGAAAAAATTCATTGGGGTGTAAGACTTTACAGCTAAGAAGACTGTCTTCTGTGTGGCTGCCTTTTTCATACAACTTTTTGGAACTGCTTATATTTCAGACTTGGTAATGGATTAAAAATACACTTTAAGGAAAGGAAGGAACGAGAGCAGAGGATAGATGGACACAAACACGCTGTGAGGTCATGTATGATATATTTCCTCAAGAAACCCAGGCAGATCATCAGAGGGTTTTGATTTTACCATGACCCATATAGGAAACTTTGGAAACAACAATGAAACAAGCGTTCCACTTGCCAGTCCAACATCTCCAGTTGATTTTGAACAAGGGATCATGTTTACATGGAGAGAGGGTGGTGGTTTTGTGCCAAAGAAAAGCTGAAAATCAAAATCCAGACCAAATCCCTCTGGTTGAGTATTTCATACGGCAAATTCATTCAGACTTGAAAATACAAAGTGTAGAATAACTGTGAAGTTTCTGTTACATTTCAGGTATATAAGCATGAAGACAAGAAAATCTGTTTTGCTTAAAGGAGGCTGGAGCATACGTTGAGCATTGGGATAGACAGCTGGAGGCAGCTTGACTCAGCAGAGAACAACAAGATAAATAAAAAATAGCAACTTATTTTCAATAATTCAGATTGAAACTCTGAAGAAGGGCTTTATTTTTATGCAAGTCCTTTGAAGAAATGTTGGCAGTCTCACATAAGAGAGAGCTGGGAAGTTGTTCAAGGGATCAGTCAGAGAGGCAGCCTTTGTACACCTTTCTGTGCTGAGCTCAAGTCAGACAGGCAAAAGAATAAGAGAGAAAAGAACTTCAGCAGGGAGGGAAAGGAGCCCGAATCCCGATTGTGTTGTGAGTTGTAACATGACTGCAGTGGGTAGGGCAGTTGTTTTCCTCCCACTTTGCCATCGGAAGGGCAGCAGTAGGACAAAACAGGATGTGAATATCTGGCTCATAAAGACATGGTTTGTGTGGCAGCATCCTCAGGGTCGATGTGAAGTTTGGCTTAGAGAGACCTGTGGTTATTTTTGAAGACCTGGTTCAACTATCAAAAAAAGAGGGACCTCTGATCTTACAGGACCCTAGTGTTTGGTAGGGATGGGAGAGAACAAGATGGGAGAAAAGAAACATGGCAGTACACAGGAGGGGAGAATGGAATAAGGCCGCATGAGGTGAATATCAGGTGGTGACCCTGAGGCATTCTGTGCAGCACTGCCTGCTGCTTTCTGGTTGTCTTGGTTCCCACAAGGGATCTGCCCTACCAGTTACCATTTTCTCATAGTCCCGTTGGTAAGAAGGATTGCTGCATGTGGTCTGCCACAAGTGAAATGCTTCTCCTGGCCTCTAAGCATTTTTAACAACAGGCCCCCATCACAGGAAAGTGCTGCTGACCCCTGTCGGCCTTTTAAGAGATGCTTGCTATTACCTTAGTCAGTAATAAACTGTCCAAGACTCACAGCCAGTGTAACAGCCTCCCTGACTGTGACTGTGAACATCATTATACGGTTTTTCCTGTACTGGAAGTCCACCTCTTCTTAATCTGTTTCTTAAATTTATAAATCAATTCCTGTCATGGGAGAGTATTATACAAATTTTGAAAAAAAATAATTGTGCAGCTGCATTAATCAAAGGAATACTGCGCTGAAGGAAATGTCAGGCCTAATAGCTTGTCAGTGATCAGTGGCAGAAAAGCTGCTTTCAGCTAGCTTGCATGGTTTCTTCAATGCTAATTAACAGACTCAGTACCTTTTAAAATATGATAAAAGGGGGAGGGGGGGAAAGCCCCAAGATGGGTGTTGCTGTAGCAGGAGTGGAGCGGCAGGTCTGGCACATGTGAGGGGCTTTAACTCTAGGCACCCTTGTCTTCAAGGTGGTTGCCCTGTGTCTTTTTTGTAGCAGTATGTGTGATTCCTAGTAACTCAAATTCCTAAGCCAGTTGTCAGACAGTTGTCACTTTTCTTTGAAAGAGGGGATTTCAGTTGCCTGCACACATAGGGAAGGCAGCAAGGGTCATGAACTTGCTATGTCCACCTGGAAGATCAAGCCACCATGGTAGCATCTGACTGTGACACTCTGGATCTGATTTATGACTCATTAGAATCTACACAAGTCTGATTCTCAGTTTTCTGTTATAAATATAACTTCTGGTTAATGACAAAGTTGTCCTTTGTTTCAGACTGCTGGTGGTGCTCACCCCGTTCGCTACTATCACTGGGTTACAGACAGCAACAATGGCTGCCCAGATGCACCAGGGAGGAGTCTTGTGATGCGGAGTAGAAGGTATGTGTGTTGCAAAGATGTAGATGTTGTTACTATGTCATCAAAATGGACATTGTGCTGTAGGCCTGACCTTAGCTGTGTCCAAGCAACAGCCAAAGGAATGATCTTTGATTCTCTCAGTTCTCACCCAACCTTACTGCCTGGGTGAATGATCTGTTCAGTGCATAAATTACGCTGACTGTAATCATCTCATATAACCCACACTAGAAAACTTCCTGTAATCCTGGGTATTCTCTACACTTGCTATTATCAGAAAACTCCTATGAGAAAAAAGTCAACTTACCACCCTCTATCAACCCCCCAGTAGTTCATTCTCAAAGCAACTGAAGGACAGAATTATGCATGGTTTGCTGAGCTCTGAGGAAAAAAAAAAAATCATGAGCTGTTTGGGTTTAGTGAGTTATTAGGGAAGCTAGTCCACTGAGCTCCTCATCCATCATGGGGATCTTCCCTCATCCATTATTTAAATAAGATGTCCACACACTGTGTCCCCAGTTCTTCATCCAGTAATTCTATCACAGAAAAGCAGAAGAGATGCTTGGTGTTTGTCTTGGCTGTGCTGTGAGAAAAGACAGTGGTTGTACCAAACCACAGCTGAGCAGGGTAATGTGCAACAAAACAACTGTTTCTCAGAAGTGCGGATATACGAGCAAAAGCCAAGGGTGTCAGTGGGTGGACTTTAAGATGACCTAAAATCAGAATTAGGAATGTACTTGAGAAAGATAATTGCAAAATACTTTTCTTACTACTAATTTTCTTGTCATTCAGAGGTCTCTTGTAATCCCTGCTTCATTTGCCAGAAACTCTGGGGCTTTCAACATACAAGCAAATGGGTTCCAGGATGAAAGCAAGGCATTTTTTTATCCTCTTTCACACAGATACCTGCACACACACTTCACTTAAGCTAATAGTTCAAAGATTAGGCAAATAATTTCAACAGTGAGAAAGTCACAATGAAATTCTTCCTCTGCCTCATTTAGGACATTCAGTTATAGAAATATTCTTTCAGAATGAGGAATAACATTGTGCTTCATGATTACTGCTTACTTCTTAGATGTAGTAGATTCCAGTGGGATTACTTAAGCATGTATTTAATTGCTTTTGCTGGATGAGGATATTCTCAAGTCTGAAGCTGCACGAGCTATTGTTACGTACATAATGGCTGTTATATTTTCCCATTAAATTACTGCATTTATTCTTCACTCTGACAATGCAAAAACCAACCAAAGTTTCTACCTTAAGTTCTCTGTTTTTCTGATATGTTTCAGGGTGGTAACAGTCAGAAGTTACATTACATACCTGTGGTCTCTGTGAAGCTAATTACCAGTTAAAATTCTGTGGAAAATGAATCAAAATATGTTCTTCTAGTTCCTAATAAAGGACAGTCCATGCTGATACACATTTACACCTATCTTACCATTTTTAGAACAGATGGTACAATTTTGAAGAGTATTGAAATTAATCCTTCCCTCCCATCACTCTTTACATGCCAGAGTGTACTGAAAATGTGACTATGCTGACAGTTTTTCATTGCCTCTGCTCATGAGAACTCTGTACTGCTCATAAAAAATGTTTCACCTCCAGGGCTGACAATTTGGCACTTCTAGCTAGTTATTTTCAAATGGGTTTTTTATGCAAATAGATTGGTTTTGATTGAATTCAAGGATAAAAAAATCAGGAAAAGCTTCAAAACCCAAAATGTTCTATTTCAGCTGTAAGAAGATACTGAAACTCCCTAATTTAAGGGACATAATTTAAGAAGTTAACCTTTCTACTCTCCCTGATTATTCAGTGGGGGGAGAGCTTTATCAGAAATGGTACTCGGAGGGCCTAGTTACAGGTCCAGCTCTGAACTGCCTTCCAGGGGAACTTCTTTCTTTCCTTTATCTGCATGGAAATTAATCTCTTCACAGGGGCTACCTTTCGGCATCCCAAATCTGAGGCAGCAGGAATACTTGCCAAGGGTGGTAAATAAGGTTAGGCAGATAGGCCTGCTTACCTGAAGATAAAGAGAAAATGAAGGTCCAGGCCTGCTTCTGAGTTCCACCTGGGCTTAAGAGGTTAGCACGTGAAAGGAATCAGTGGTGTTATAGTTAGTTCATTTCAGTAACCTTCTCTAAAATTGAGCAGATTGTTGGTTAAATTTAAAAAAAAAAACAACCAAACCACCACCAACCAACCAACCAAAAACACCCCAGGGGGGTGAGTATGAATTTTGCTTTAGTTACCAACATGAAAAAGTAAAGCTGACATACCTTATTTTGCTCCACCTGGTGCATTCCATGTCACCTTTCATTTCAGACATTGACAACAAAAGCAAAAGAATATATTTCTTTTGTTGGAAATGCTTTTTTTCACCTATACAGCACATGAAAATGTAGAGCGTATTCCCTCTTGAGTAGGCTGGGGTAAAGAAGGCCAGTCTCAAAATACACCACAGCCCGCTGATGCAAGCACCAGCTGGGAATCAGACTGGGGTTGTATTTAAATGTGGAAGAGTATGTGCATGAGCAAGGAACATGCATCTTGTTAGGAGTACCTAAATGAGTGTTCTGTAGAAAGGTGGAATATGCATTGTCATATTTCTCTCTTAAAACTAATGTATTTTTCCCAGCTTAATGGCTACTACAGTTTTAATTTCCACTCAGCAGCACACTTTTCCAGTGACTATCTCCAGACTGTGAAGGGAGGCTTGTCTCCTGCTGCTAGGAGCAGCATGGGACAAAGGTAGATAAATGATGTCACGGAAAAGATACTCCTTTAAGTTTTGATGTGTAGATAGAAAATGGCTGAAATTTAGAGATGTTTTATCCTGGATGATGGCAGCTACCATTGTCCTGCGACTGCTGAGTCCCCAGGGATTGCTGGCAGTGTTTGGGAGTGCAGTACGATCAACGCTGTACTTTCAACTTTGCAGTTTCACCCATGTTCTCTTAGGGCCAGTTTTGTGACGGCCAAAGCGTGATGGTAGAAAAGCAAGTTTGGTAACTACTGCTCCTGCTCCTGTCTCAGTAAGAGATTAACTAGTGATTCAGTGCTGTGTTCCTCTAGCTCTGTTTTCTCAGGTGGAAGAATGTTGATTCCTGTTAATCTTTTCTGAGCCTGCTGGGAATGCAGGTTGGTCTTTTGCTCTGGAGGGGAATTTAAGATTTTCCCAAGGATAGGGAGCCAATTGCATCAGCCATGACTGAAGCCAACTGTTAGGGATTGTGCTGAACTCCATTAAAATAAAACCAATTGGCCTCACATCCAGGGGAGAATTTCTTGAGTTGCTGCCCATGGTAACATATATCTCCTATAATGGGTGCCGTTTCAGGAAAAAGGCACAGAAAACCTTTGGTTTATTGCTGTGTGAAATTAAGCTGCAGATAAGTCACTTTCTTGCAGAGCAGCTCTGAAGTACTGTGTGCTGTGAAATATGCCTGATCGTTTTGGTGACAAAAATAAACTTTTACTGCTTTTTATTTGTCAGCCTTGCAGATTCAGCACAGCTGTGGATGAGTGAGCTGCAGTCTATTCTGCTTGCAGGTAGCTCCCAGAATCATTAACTACTTGCTGTCTTCATTGAGAATCATTAACTGTTTCCATATCTTTATTGTTGTTGCCAATGCAAAAGCCTGAAAGACTCGGTTGGAGTCTCAGAAAACTGTTTGAGTTTTCAGGGCTGGCAATTAGGAAAACCATCTTTTCTTTATCACTGAAATGAGCAAGGTTGATTTGGAAGGCAGAGAAAGTAAACACATTACTGTTATTTCACAAGGTCACCTTAGAGAGTCTAATCATCTTTTAATTTGGAGCAGTGCCTTTTGAGGGCAGCACGCAGCACTTTATAGTACAGTAAAGGGTGATACCCTTTCATCAGTGGTTTTGAATTTAAAAATTCAATGAATTAACGCTTTTTTGAAGTCAAGAAATGAAATAAAAGTAAATAGTAAAAATTCTCCGTACCAATTATCCGTATTCCTTTCCCTTTCATGGTAAGGAAAAATGCCTGTAAAAGTAGCACTGACTCTCGCTCATAGGTGTTGTGTTGCTGAGTGGAGTGATCTTATCTTTTTGAAAGTCCATATTTTGTTCCAGAGGGCTTAACTGGTTGGCAAAGGATAGATCAATGACAAGCAGCTCTTGTATACAACTTGCATAAATGTATCCAGCACTTAAGCAGTTTATCTGCAATTCTAATGGGTTGCATTACTGATGAATTACTCCACCTTAAAGCTTGGCCTCTGCCAAGATTTCAGTGGTGACTTTGGCTCTCCGAGTACCAAGGAGAACAGTGGAAGTAGTTGAATTCAGATATAGTCTGTTATTGAAAACACTGCAAAGCAGAAGAGGAACAAGGACCAGATGCACACTAGCATTCTGAACTACTACAAATAGTATTTTCTAGACATCTCCTACTAGTTAGACATATATATGAATATGCATAGGTCCCATGAAATGGCATGTCTCCTTCAGATAAAGCATGGGATAAGCAGTTAATTTTTAAAATCTTAAAATGCTTAAGAGTTGTAAAGAAGGTAAGAGATTTGCTGATACACTTCAGCTTTGTCCTGCAGACTGTGTGGTATTTTAATTTTTTTGGCTAAGGCACATCAGTTTTAGTTTTCGAAGCAGAGTAATAATGTGAGTTTTGTTTAGCTCTGAGTGCTCTCATGGAGCCTGTACTCAAGGCATGCTAAACATGGTTCCCTTTTAAGGCATATAGCCTTTCCACCTTGCCTGATTTCCCATTTCTGCTAATAAGGAAAATAAACTCTGCTTATCAGCCCTCATCCCCGGGTTCTCAGCAGATCTGTGAGGCAGGTAGTGATTTGGTGTCATCATTTTGCTTACACTGGATAACTGTTTTTATGAAGTTTTCTCAAAGTCTTAATCCAAGAGAAGCGGCAGAAGTTCAGTTGCTCAGGTTCTTTTCAGTGACAGTAGATTTATTACTTGGGATAGCTGTTTAGACAATCTCCAGGTAGGGCTGACCACCCGGTGTGCTTATCTTAGTGAGCCTGAACCATCCATCCTAACAAGCAACCCACAATTCACAGCGAGTGCTGGCTGATGTACTAGGAAAGACTTCTCAACTACCATGTGTGTACGCAGACTGGAGCACTTTCTGTTCTCAGCTGCACAGCAATAAATCTGTATGATGCCATTAATAAAATCTCGATTGGATTGCTGTCACACATGCACATGATTCTCTGTGTCCTCAAGGTTTTTCTCCTCTGGTATGTTGCCAAGCTCATGCTTTCATCAGTCAGTCTCTTCTCGTAGTGAAAAGCTTTCAAAAGACTTCTCATCTCCAACTTCTTACAAAATAGAGAAGTGCAAACCAGAGTACTGTACGTGTGAAAATTCATATGAACAACAGGTGCCGGTGGAGGAAACCAGTAGTTGTGAAATTAGGAGTCTTTGGGAAAGATAACAATTGGCTTATAGTGTAGTATTGCAATGAAACATGTTTTTCAATAAATTTAAGGACTAGTACTGTGTTGCAGAGCATTTCCATCTGTTCCAAATTGTACCAGTGGTGCCCTATTCCCCTGGGCTTGTCATTTGGGCATATCACTGAACCTGTTCTGCCATTTTGCTTATCATCAGGGAACACTGGGAATTTTGTCTCAAAAGCGGATGGGACTTGTAGGTCGTCACAGCAAAGCATTTTGACTCAGAGGAAATAAAAGTAATACCTCTCCACTGGAGATATAAGACTTCCTTTGTTTTTGTTTTCAATTGTAATTTTCTTGGTTTTGCCTCAAATTTATTGCCCTACAACTTCATTTTGGTAAGTAGAGACAGTTAGCAAATAACCTTAAAAACTGTTAAAATATATATTGAGTTTTAATATATTTGCCTTCCTTGCCAAATTTGTTTCACAGTTGAACAGAAAAAGAAAAGAAAAGAAATGGCTAGAGTTAAACCTTGGGATCACAATTTTGAACAAGTTTTGACCAACTTTGAAGATCAATCAAGTCCTTTTAGGTCTTTGCAGACACTTTCTGTGGTGGACATCTTCAGTGAGTGTATTGTTTCTGAAGTTATCAAGCATCCTACTTGTCAGATGTCTTTCCTGAAATACCTAGTAAGTATTTCTGAAAATCCATGGGTTTTTTTAACAGTGTCCTAGACCTTGAATGCCTTTCCTTATGAAAAGTAACCTGAAGCACTGATCCTGAAGGAACAATCTATATAGATTAATGGATTTCCTGAGTATCTGCATAGTGTTCAATTATAGATTAACATTAGCTGATGGACACGTTGAAATGTTACGTTGTGATTTTGGCAGCTTTGCATGGTTCTGTATTTTCCCCATCAGTAGAAATGGTAATAACAGTAATTTAAAAAAAGAAAGTGCATTTTTTTGCTAGAGAGCACGTAAACATTTCCGTAGGTAATCAGGTCCCCCAACATAAAATAAGTATTAATTTAGCAACCTGTCACCTATATGAGTGTAGTCTTTGATGATGTTATAATTTATTCATTTCTTGGCTCACAGCTTGAGTCACTTAAAGTATCATTGGTGGACTTTCTGCTAGAACTTCCGCCTTTTGCCCTTCATCCTGTTTGCTCTGGGCTCTTGTGTGGGCTGATACCAGCAGAGATGTTCCTTTGACACAGGCGCAAAGGTTTTTCAAGAATGCTGTCGATCACCAAGGTTTTATCTTGTTCCTTTACACTGCAGTAATTTTATTTTCACTATAGGATAATAGCACAGGCTTCCAAGCACGCTGGTACGTGCAGCTAGTACTGCATGATCCTTTGTTTACCGCACTATCAGAATATATAGTGCTGGTCCTGCTAAATTGTACAGAGCGTTCCGGTCCCTTAGACACACTGGAAAATCCCAATGACATGAAAGTGCTTTTCCCTGATCTCTAATTAGAAAAATACCTGGAAGTCGTTGAATTTTGTTTGATTGATCTTTTCATTAGCCCTAATTTTCTTTCCATTACGTTGATCGAGAAAATTGACCTTCATTCAAGAAATGTTTCTGTAATATTGTTACTTTGTATGAATATGCAGTAGTGCATTTTCATGGAGTGCTGTGCAATCTCTACGTTCCATATATGGATTATAAATAATTGTACTGTTGTTGTTCTGTGCACTCATAGAGGTTTAAATGGCTAGAATTATGAATCGCATATTTTTAAAATGTATATTTGAGAAAAAAAAAAAACCACGTCAGTGAAGGAAACTTTGACGTGTAGCTGTAAGAAAATCTACCTTTTGTCCATTACTTTTGAAAGGACAGTAGGGGTCATATTATAAAGCACATGTAACACTCAATGACTTCGTCTGGAACTGCAGATGCTCAGCGCTTTGTAGTAATCAGCCCTGTGTCTCCTGATAATTATGCCCTTGAGGCTTTCTCATCTCAATTTTTCCATAACTAATATAATCCAAACTACATTATCCTACTACGGGACTCATTTTTTCCTTCAACAAGCAGCGACGGTGTTCTCCCCCTATTGTTTCTGTGTTGAAGGAGATAGTTCAGGCTGTAAATAGGGAAGATCGAGCTTGTTGAGTTAAAATGAGCACATTAATTCTTGAACAGAGCCGTGCTTTATGCTTTTGTTCCTTCATTATTCATTTTACGTATCTTGGCTATCTCTATAGTGGATAGGGAGAGAGACACTGCTTCAGAGTACAATTTAGAGCACCAATCTCAGGTCCCTATTTGGAATGAACGCGCCGTTTCGTTTCACCAGCTAGGGGACTCAGCCCTGGAGCTCAGCAGTGTGCACATCTCCAGTTAGGCATGTAAGCTGGTTGGCATGCTCAGGGTAGAGGGGAAAAATAACATTAAAGAGGAACTGCTATGATCTAAAAAGTGCTTCTACATTATAATAAGTAGTGAATTACCAGTCAGGCATAGTGCCAGGTTTGAGCTGATGGGAACTCTCATCACAAGTAAATATAAAAGCAGCTGTGTTGTCAAAACTTTGAGCTGTCGCAAGTCTTTTGAACAAGAAGGAATGTGTTACAACAAAGCATTTCTTTTTCCCCTCTTTCCCACCTCCAAGATCAACTTCTTTCTGTTCCTTCAGAGCCAGGCAGCTTGAAGCATTCTGCACTATTTCCATCTATGTTACACCAAGCTATACTCGCAAAGAGAAGTGATGCTTGGGAAGTCAGAATTCAGCCAATTGAAAAATTTGAAAGGCAAAAGCATTGTTTTTAGCTGTGGAAGTTCTCTAACATGATGTGCAGCACAGAGCAAATGGTGTTCAGGTTTTCACAGAAGGACTGTGAAAATGGGTCTTTTGCAGGTGTCTGAATAGTCAGAGAAGCCATTGCAAGTACTTCCCTTCCTGCTGGGAAGTACTCCTCAGATGAAACTTTTTTTTTTTTCTTAAATATCAATCTCCGTTTATGGAGCTGAAGCTTTTTGTATATTTTTGTGTGCCACCCACAAAATGGCATGTACATGCTACTTGTGTCGTATTCAGAGACATTCAGTATTCTCAATGGAGACTGTCATTTGGGGGGAAAATGGCTCAGCCTTCAAGCTCAAAATTTCCCCTTCCCTTCTTTTATTAAGCCTTTTCCACCTTCCTGATTGTTTAAGCTTAATAGAACTGCAGGTTGATGGACAGGAAGAAAATGCAAGTATAACAATCATGAGTGTCTCTGAAGAACGTTATTGCTATGAACCCATGGTAGATGGCAGATACGCCTGAGCAGAGGATGGTTCATATTTACTCACTCTGCTTGGTGCTCTTCAGTGCTAGGGAAACAGATTACAGCTGAGGTCCCCTGTGTTCCTGTCTATTACTATGACAGGGATGGCAGCCAACTCGTGATAAACTACCTCTTGCGCAATAAAACATCTACAGTGAGTGTCCCTTCATTACAGCCTTGCCTAGACTGGCAGCTTTCCGAAATTATTCCCCTGTTCAACTACCCCTGGTGCAATAGCACAGATGTGAATGCTGAAAGTTACTATGAAAGTGCTTCCACTTCATCTCTTACTCACCATCTGTGCTAGTGCAGCTTGAGCTAGAGCAACTGCAGAACTCGAGATGAAGAGGGAAACCACTGTGCTGGTTTAAATAGGGAGAGCCCTTGGTGGTAGTAGCCTTTTGGTGATGAAACATATCACAACCTACGTTGTGTTGACACTGAGAGGGGAAGGGGCCAGTGAGCATTTTGAAAGTACGTGCTAAAAGTTTAAATACTTTGGGTTTATTCCATGGAGAATGAAACCCAAACCTCCTCCTGTTGTCATTTAGATCCAGCAGCTGACATGCAGTTTTTGTGTTGCTCTTCTGCAGGCATCCCAGTGACAGGTCGACAGATGACTCTTGCCAAGTAACAGCATCATTCAGTGAACTCCTATATTGTCTGTGTTTTCTTCCTCATCTTTTATGTGAAATAGGTAAGCAATCCTGATCATTAGTCTTAGGATGTTTCTGTAAAACAAGGAGTGGCACATGCTGCTCAGATAACCCTATGACTGAGAGACTGAGACGCCCCTGCTGGAAACTGTCTGCCTGCAGTGGCCATCTACTCTCAATCTCTGTGTATGGAGGTATGAAAACGTCATGTAGAGATAGAGCTGGTGCCTCAGTCAAAGAACTTTTGAGAAAGGTTTGGACTTTTTCACTTTGCAAGTTGCTCACAGAAATCTTTGAATACCTTCTTGAAAACCCTTTGAAGCATGGATGGCATTTGAGTTTGTTCTGTGTATAATTTAAACATACATTTCAGCTGCAGATTATAGCCAACTTTACACAGTTTATTTGTTTAGTCATCAAGGACCAGGTTTTTCAAAGATTTCGGCCCCCACAAGCAGGACTAAGACTCAAAAGAACACTAATACTGTTTTTTCCTGCTTGCTGAGGTGCTTAAGTCACAACCAGTCCATTACGTTGTGAATCAGGCACCTGGTATTGAGGATTCACACCTGAAATATCTGCTTCTCTGCACGCTCTTAAGAACTTGTCTTGAATTCTCTTTTTTTTTCTTTTTTTTTTTTTTTTTTCTTTCTCACAGGTCAATGTCCCAACACTGTAGAAAGCGACCCTGGGTTTTGCCTGTTGGCCAAGTCTGTTGTCTGGACTTTATTTTACAAACCAGAGTCATGTGTGTCTGCGACATACTTTACACAATGTTTCAGGTGAGTGTACTTTTGGGTTTGAGAAAAGTTGAGTCATGAAATGAGAGTTCAAATAAAAAACTCCTGAATGGATGAGTTGGTTTTGTAGTTTGTTGTTGTTGTTTTTTAATAAATTTCATCTGACTCGAATTTACTTCTACATAGTGTCTAGCAAAAGCGTGTGCACTGCTGAAAGTTTCAAGCTAAGCCTAGTGAGAGCCTCATAAAAAATTATGCATCAGCTCCTGAACAGAAAATTTCGCCTCCAGAGTCCAGGATCAAAAGTGCTGTAGAAATCATTGCTCTGATGTCTCTATTGAAAAGACAGTATCATTAGTACTTTTTTCTAAGTGCTATTTCTCTCTAGTGTGCATTACCATTAAAACTTCCAGTACTAAAATCTATATTGCTTTCCTTTTGAAATGAGGTTTCATTCAGCGCCTTCTCTGGTTGCTTGAACTATGAATGATTGGCTCTGCAGGAAGCACTTTGTAACCCTCCTCATGGAGGAAGCTGTATAAAAATAAGTGTTACCATCAGGTATATTTTGCATACTGTAGCTGTGTGTAATTACCGAGCCTGGGATTCACCGTTCTGCTGACCCTGACTCCCCCAGTGTGCTTTGGGCAGGTTTTGTGACAGTTTAAACTAATGTAGTTTCAGAGGATTACAGCAACTGCAGTTGTTATTTCTGTTATGCAAGACAGAAGAATAGGCAACTAGTATATAATACATCCAATGTTATTAGAGTATGTCCTTCCTTGAAGGGCAATCCTTAAGGGTCTGTCCTTATAAGGTTATTAACTCATCATTTTCACATTATGCTCTATGGATCCCTGGAGGTCTACTAGCTGCTTCTAAGAGATCTGAGAAAGGTAATTAAGAAAGGCAAGGATATTACTAGTATGCTGACAGTAAGGGATCCAAAGGGAAATGTTTAAGGGTCTGCAAATCAGCAGAGAGAAAAAAAAAAAAGCTAAAACCCACCGAATGAGAATTTCTAGGGAATACATGGGCATACCCTGTATTTTTCAGGTCATTCTAATAGGAAATGTTTAATCTGTCTCAGCAGATTTCAAATTCTGTAATCCCATTGTAGTTTGGAGGCATCTTAAGGATAGATGCTGTAAAAGGTTATATTAACTTGTGTCGTCTTTGCAGAAAATAACACTGGATAACTGAAAGACTAGCCTAGTAACTTATGTAGGCTCCTGTGAATAATGAAGACTGCTTTTTTTTAATGTCCTTGATAAATGTTATGCAAAACACAAGTTTCTCAAAGGTGCTTGGTGCGTCTGTGGTAAGGATGCATAAGGGGAAGAAAGAAACAGTGTCATATGCTCATCTGACGTAAGTCTACTTAGCTTTAATGGAGCTTTTTAGTGAAGTATGCAGATGTACACTAGCAGGATGTAACCTCGAGGACTTAAATAGCAACTGGAAAAAATTTCTTTCTGGTTGTGTCTTGAGAATGTCTGGAAAGGACAGGTTTTATAGAAACTTTGGTTACTTTTGTGTACTGGCATAGGAAACAGGAAATTATCCTAACATTGCCGACCTTGGTCATGATCCACAGTGTTGCCTGGGCCAAAAGCAGTTTTCACTGTGAAGGTGTATAGTGCTGGCAGTGTGATTCCTAGTGATTCCTGAGAATGAACTTGTTATTTCTATAGATGATATAAAAGCATCTGCATTCGGTGTGTTATGTGTACATTCCCTGTGTACAGAGGTGAAAACAGCGTGGCTGTGGTTGCTACCTGTTCAGCCCTGTTCACGTTAATGAATGGCAGAACCGGTCTGGACTTCTCCAAATGAGCATCTCTCTGGGCTCCTTTGTGCCCTTGGGAAAATCATACATGAAACTACAGTACACATAGGAACCATCTGTTTCCAGATTTAGAAAACTCACCCTCCCTCCCTAAATTTAAACACTCTGTCTTCAAGTGAGGCTGAGGGTTTGTGTAGCCCCAGAGTGTGCTTTACTGTTGCGGCTAAACACTTTCTCAGCTTTGTCCTTCTTGTATTTGCTGTTCTGCATAGGACAAATTTACCAAGAAACTCGGCTGAGGCTGAGAGAAGCTCCTCTGACTTGGAAAATGCCTCTGAATAAATTATCTGCTGTGAAAGAATGGTATCTATTCTACCTAAGAGCCAGAAAAGTGAAACAATAAAGGATGTTCTTAGAATAGTTCCCAAGAACCTAGGCTTCCTAAAGGGAAATGAAGCTTCTGGAGGGTGATTCAGAGAATACGTTTTAGTAACCTGCCTCTCTTCAGCACCTGTAAATGAAGATCAGGTATCAAACTGAAGTTAAATGGTGTGAATGCCCCTGGGTCAGCAGCTTCCAGGGTGTTGGGCAGCACAGGTAGAGCACGGCTTTGCGGCGGAGCAGGTGGCTGCACTGAGGCTGCAGCTGGGAGTTGCACTGGGGCAGAGAGGACCGGGATGCACTGATGTTGCCGCATGCAACTCCGGGCAGGAGCTGGTGTTTCCCATTGTAGGCTTTCTAGCCAGCAGTTAAATGGATAGTTATTGGTGTTCTTTAATTTTTAATAATTTTTGGAATATTATAGTCTTGTCCCATTCCCTGTCCTTTCGTTTATAATTCCTGCAAACGAGAGCACGCTCATAAACTCAACGATTTCGACTGCATGAGCAATGTGAAAGCGTTACGACATCTCATGCATTTCCCTTTGTTATTGCTAAAACATATATGTAGTTGGATTCCCACTTGTTTCCACGCTGAACATGTGTTTGCATTTCTATTCAGAAATCAATAAATGTTCTGAGGAACAGAAACACTTGTGATACGTGGTGAAATTTGTAACATTTTTATACAGGAAACAGAAAATAGATCTTTAGACTTTGCAGCCCACAGATTCATAGGATTTTCAACACGTCCCTGCAAATGAACGGTTAATTTCTGGAGACATAACAAAACCGATTGATATGGAACACTGTAAATTAAGATGCTGAAAACAAGGTCTTTATTTTGGGTTGATTAGAAGGCTGTCTCAGAGGAAGCTGGCTATTGCCAAATGTCATGGGAATGAGGGATTTAAACGTGTCACTGAAATATGTACTGCGAGTTCCTTCATGATGAAGTCTCAGATAAATAGGAAACACCTCAAACTTACATCTTGGGAAAGCCAAACAAATTTCAGATGGAAATGAATGGAAATTAATTCAGGTGTAAACTTAAACCCAGCCTCTGGGGACGCAGTAATTGTGTCTTTTAGAAAATGGTCTCCTGCTCTTTGCGTTTTAACTGTCTGTAATTACTTTTGTGGTTTGTTGGTTGTTGAGGAGCTTGACAAGCTGGGAATTGGCAGATTCACTGCTGCCTTTATTTACAGTGCTTTTGCCAAGTCATTAAGTCAGCAATAGGAGGCTTTGTTCTGACAAAACTAATCCCTCAGTGTGGTCAGACACCACGTTTTCCTTTTAACTTTGTGCTACCATTTCAAGCTGTTTCGGCCAATATTTAGGTTGGCATGAATTGTCAGAACACCACCAAAATCAGCATCGATAAGCCAAGCGTTTTTTCCTCCATCCCTGTTGTGTTTTGGTGGTTGTTTTTTGTTTGGGTTTTTTTCACGCAATGAGCTGCGCAAAGCTGATTATGGCTGGGGCATTCTCTAGACCTCGCTGGCTTGTCTTGCTCCAGCGAGGGTGTTCCTGTGCCACCAAAGGGACGGGGGATAGGAAGTCGCTCCTGCGGGAGGCATGGAGAATGCCAGATAGCCCCAGGAGCTTTCAGGGGCTGTTGGGATTTGCTCGCTTCATAAATGCAACAACATTTCTTGCTGCTCGCTTAGTCTTGTTTGCTTGGCTCTGCCAGTGCTGTCCAGCTCTGGCAGTGGCCGCCTTTGAACTGGGAGGAAGGGCTGGTGCATGGTAATAGTGCAGTTGTGCTGCTAACATGGTAATAGTGCAGTTGTGCTGCTAACCTCCAGGGCTGGTGAATAACCATCACAGGGCAGAGTCCAGAGATGCGCTTGGTAAAGTGCGCAGCGATACTTTGACACTAAGTGTGATACAAATGCTAATCGTCGTTATTATTCTTTGTTAAGAAATCGGGGCATGTTTTTATCATTATTCTGCAGGTCTCAGCGTCCTTGTACAATTAGGCCCTGACCTCATCAGAATAACATTTGAATTGGAAACGAGCAAATATCTAACATCTTTACACTGAAATTTCCTCAATTCTATTAACCCTGGATGTATCAAAACCTGATGTTAACGGTGACTCTCTGGCACGAGCAGAGTGTTAAAGTGCTTTGTACTTTCAGCAAAGTGACTTGTAAACTCTGGGATAAAACCTGTGCTGGCTGCTGCAACTCTGCCTCTTGTCCTTTCTACCATAGGTCATAGAATCATTTAGGTTGGAGAGGACCATTAAGACCGAGTCCAAGATGAGTTAGAGAGAGGAGGAACTTGCTGAAGAACTTTCCTGTCTTCAGGAGCAGGGAATCCTCTCTGGTACTTACTTCAGGGCCCCTGTTAAACAAGCTCAAAACCTGTAGTCTGACTGAGTTCTTTTGCATATATAGCAGTGATAGCCCCATCTGTTCGTGTTCGCTCTTAATGGGAGAACTTTGCTTTGTGGTTGCTGCAGTGGTGGGGAGGTGGAGATGCTTACTCCTCTGTCAGTGTATTAACAAAATACTTGTCAGGGTTTTAGTATTCAGCTGAAACTAAACAGGGGTGTTGTAGACAGAATCAAAGGAAGGTCTTTAAGAAGCTGCAAGAACATTAGAGGATGTAAAGTGCTAAGTAAGACCTGCGCACAACAGATCATTTAAAAGTACATGCCTCTAACCTTCTGTAGTAGCCAAAGAGAGGAGGCTTGTATTCTCAGATACATCTTGCTTATTTCCCATAATGTTTGCATTTTCTCTTGGATTTTCTCTTGGATTCTCTTTCAGACATATGGTTCTGAGGCATTAGTAGCCTTTTATTTATCTGTTTTCCTTTTTTAGCCTAGGAGGACCCTTTCAGAGATTTAGATGTCTTTCTACTTCGGACATCTCAGATGGTCCTGTTCAGGGGGAAACTTCTGCCTGCACAATGACTGGAGTATTGCTTAGAATCTCTGATGTTTGCTAGTATTGCTGAAAGGACAGGATGCTTGTTGAAGGAAGCAGAACGCAAATGCATAGCAACAGACACAATTTTAGTAGAAAGCATGTAACAAAAAAGTTGTTCTGTTAAACTTAATGCTGTAAAATCAGTCAATTTGTAAGTTACCACAGAGTACAAATTCTTCAGACTTTACTATTTCACAGAAAAATTAACAATTGATAAACGTAACTTCAGGCTTAGATCTTCCAAAGTGAGTTGAATTCTGTGTGGAATATGTTTGACTCAGATTGTCATGACTGTTGTTGATCTTCAGTCATTTATTCACTCCAGAAATAAGAGTCAGGTTTAACCTAGAGTTGGCACACACGGAAAGCTAAATGCTGTGAGAGAAAGTGTGAAGTTCCAACAGCATGCTTTCATGGGGTAGAAGGGAAACTGATTTCCTTTTAAAAAAACAGAGGATAAGGGTAAATGATCAGGTCCTTAAAGAGAGCATTAACTGATCTGCAAGCTGCCTTTTTTAACAAACAGTGTTTTGATATCTAAGATGCAATAGAAAATTTGTCATCTTTTCCAATCTTATTTTTGCCTATACTCACTGAGATTTTTCTTTATCAGTTTTAACAGGGAACAACCTACAAACCACTGGAGATAGAAGAGAAGATTACTGATGGAAAATATTCAGTAAATCTGATGTTTTTCTAAGGTATAGTTGTTATTATTAGCTAATGCCTTCAAGACACTACGGATCTGAAAGAAACTCTGAAGTCCTAAATCAACTTTGTAAAACAAGAGGAGAGGGTTGTTTTGAGAAATACTTTTCTTTTTTGATTATGTGCAACAGGATGCTAGCCATTGTGTAACACTATGAAGAAAATAACAGTGATTAGAAAATTAAAAGTTCGGAGTTGTAGTGCTGTTGGTAAAGGTGTTTTATAATTATAAAGAAACTGCTCCAATTTCCTTTGCAACTGCAAGATTTGCTGCTTTTATTTCTTTGAATTATTTTGTTGAATAAGAAAAAATCATATTTGTTTGAAGTGAAAACAAACAACAATCTTAATTTGAGCAACAAAAAAACTTATTTGTAATTTGTCTTTTGCACACATATGGCACTACTTCTGCAAGATTCTTGTAAAATTAATGTCTTTAATTGCAAGATTATGTTGTTAGTAGTGTCAGGACTCAATTTCCTGGCATTTAATTTTTCTGTTGGAAAATAGGGACTATTGTAAATGGAAAGTTTTTTTTTCTTATTCCTATTAAGCATAGTGCAAAAGAGTAACTAAGGTGACAGAACTACCTGCGGTATTAGTGGAAAAAAGAAAAGGTTGGACTTGCCTGAGATGATAAATGGGAATAAATGGATAGGATGAGCTGCCAGTTTGCAAGGGATCCAGGATGAATGGTTCAGAGTAGTGGGTAGGACTGGGCTGGAAACAAGATACAGTCTCAGAATCAGTATGTGAGAACAGAAACCAGGGTACAGACCAAAGGCCTGGAGCTGGGCATGGAGCAGAATTCAACCATCAGTCTGCTATAAAGTAATTACAGAAAACCACCATCTTACGGTGCAGCCATACCCGGTGTCACCAGGGCTCAGCTGAAGGGACCGTTCATCCAGCACATGCTAGTATAACTCAACTGGTCAAAACTGGGAGCCAAACTGATCAATACTGATGCATTGAATTTTGAGGGGAGAGAATTGGCGGTGTGTGAATAAGGAAATGTACTAAATATGATGGCATCTAGAAATCTAGAAAATTCTGAAGGTGTCTGGTGTGTTTAATAGTGTGGTGCTAGGTAAAAATGACCAACTTAATACTGCTGACTTTAGTGCAGCTGTTTTTCACCTGTTCCAGGGCCAGAATGAGAGCAGCTAAGGCAGACTGTAAGAGAGGTGGCTTCCAAGGAACCCTCAAATGGAGCAACACCCAGAAAAAATGGAAGTCCAAAGGGGTAAGTGGAGGATAAGGATGAACTAGCTCATTCCTTGTAAATGAAATATGTCTCCTGACATGTCAGGTGACCAGCAAGAACATTGGTATAGATGTGTTTAGAGAGAGGTGGGTGCACACCCCTGCCGCACATCATTGTTTTCAATGCATTGGACATTAGGTTGTTTGTTGCTAAACAATGGTGATTTTGACAGCACTCTGAGTGAATCAGCTAAGAGGCAAATTTATCTCATTGGGCTACGAAAAATTAGTATACTTTGATTTCTTTTCCTTGAAAGCCAACTGAATGGTTAAAAAAAAAAAA
>VYXH01004831.1:406906-426023 GCA_013397275.1 Burhinus bistriatus
AGACAGGATTTGAAATTCACCTTTATTATATAAATCAAATGCTGCCTGTACTGATTTTAAATCAACAGAAAAATTTCGGTGTTGCAGCTACCACTAACCTGGCTAAAATTTCTGTGGAAAACAAGTGTATAAGAACAAATTTAATTTGATTGGTATTTAAATAACCCACAATTTCATCTGTGACTCAGGGATCTTACACTGTGGGGTAGATTACTTCTGTGAATATTTGATCTACATTTTCTCAGTGAAATAAAGCTTTGTTCGTGCAGCTATGAAGCATTATTAGGTTGTAATCACACACAGAGTGGTCTTCATTATAGAGCGCTGTTAATTACAAATGCCGTGCAATTTGCAGGCCATCTATTCTAACTGTAATTATGATGTCACTTGCACACCTGTGTCTGAGAGTATTTTCCTCTCTAACTAGGGCTCATTCTTTGGACTCAGCAAGGAGCTTCTCTTGATGGTAGAAATAGCTCGTTTGTTGTCTCCGTGGGTATAGAATAAGACAGAAGGGAGTGAAAACTTGGGCAACAGCCAGCAATTGAAGCAGGCAGTAAGCCCGAAGTGACTGTGTGGGTCTACACAACAGAGGGAGCATGTCTTGAATGTAATATGATTAAAAAAATAGGCTCAAAACAGGCCTGTTTGCCGGTGTGCTTTTTGCTCAGTGCAATACGTATTAATTAGAGCTTTAGCACAGCTTCTCAGCAAACACAATTTTCCCTCAGAGAGAGAAACAAGGAGAGGGAGAATTCTGATGCTGGGAATAAGGTACTATGAATAAGAATCAGCAACAATGGATTTAGTTTAAGCTGGCCTGGAAATTGTTGCAGCTTTATTTTATGTTTTTATAAAGGAAACCTGTGTGTCAGCTTCTAGTAGTGGCAGAGATGCTGAGAATTGGCATGTGAGGATAATGTGATAATATAGAGACACCAGGGAGTATGTGTACGCAAAAATGCATCTCTGTCAGCCAGAAGGCCATGCTGTGATTTCGGTAAAAAACTACGACAGAAAATCAATAGCTTTGAGAAGGGCCCACAGTAAGGCAACAACATTATCTGCACTTTCTTCATTCTGCTTCTCCCCTCCCCTCCTTCCCTCCCTTCATAAAGACACAGAGCTGCATGATCTCTGAGTTTTGTTAACTGTATGCCTCTGAGTAGCTCAAGCAGTGAGGCAATTCAGGGAATACAGAGTATCTCCAAACCAGACTGTGGGGATGGAGAATAGGGATGAGTCACGCAGGGTACTGGGTTTATTGACAGGCTCTGATTACCTTGTAGGCAGTCTGTGTGGACCGCAGTCTCCTACAGAGTGCTTCCATCACAACTGTGTTCTGATCTTTAGAAAAACTTCTCAATGTATCTTAGTGCAGCCTTCACTCAGCTGTGTATTTTCTGATGTGTGGATCAATGGTAAGTCCCTCTTCTGGCCTTCCACATAGGGCAGGATGTCCTGGCAGGATGATCTAGCCATGTAGTCCTACATTACGGAGTTTACATTAGGCACCGACTTTGCCGAGCTTCAAAGACTTAAGGTGCGGTTTTCCAGGATGCCTTTTTTTCTTCTCCAGTTTCTTTTTGTCTAAAAAAGTAGAGTAGGAATTGTTAATGAAAAGTAGAGAAAAGGGTGGACTGCTTAGCATTAGCTGACCCATAGTTTGTGATCATGTTATTGTATTTCATTTTGCAATACTAGCTCTGTATTTTATACATAGACATGCAGTAGGTTCAGAGGTGTTGTTGCATATGCATGGTTATACATTTTACTGTTTCCTGACATTTGAATGATTAATCATTCTGTGCTAATATGCATGTCAGCTAACAGACCCTGAAACGTGGCCGGGGTGTGGAAGACTGTAAGACTGTTCCTTGAATGCCCTATCCTGTTAAGGAGGATATGAAGTCCACGAGGGCCCTGTGAAGCTGCATTACATTACACAAAACACTTCCATTGCACGCTGGACAGTGAAATGGGGAAAAGGGAGGAATGCAGACAGGTAAAACCCCTCCTTCCCCGTTAATCCATACTTTGTGTCCGTATGCAGGTTTGGGTACAAATATGGCTTTGGTTCTGTGAAAAAGAAGTTAGAGCCATTGGAAAGTAATAGAGTCTTAGGCCAGATGTACTCTTTAGGGAGAAAAGTCTACCAATAACATTCAAATGGGGGAGACTTTTATTTAAATATATGGAAGACAGAAGATGATGTAAGGAAAGCCTGCAGGGGAGGGTGAGTGAGAGGGGCAAGTCTATTACCTGATTGGTGAACAGGATATTACTGGGATTCTTTCTTCTTCTTTTTTTTTTTCTTTTAATTTTTTTTTTAACTGAAGGTGATATGATATCTTACTTGCAGATGATGTTATAAAGCCAGAAACTCTCTTGGGCTTCACTGTTCTTAAATATACCCATGTGCTTGGGTGTATAAGCATTTTGGAATTAGGAGACCTTTTCCATGTTGGCATAGGCAGGTAATGTCAGTAATCCAGTGACATTAAGTAATAATCCACGTGGTTTCTTTTGCTAACTGATAGCTCTGAGAAACATGATTTTCTAGCACAGAATTAGACTGACATAGCAGCTAGGAGAAAGTGTGTTCTTGCTGATGCTTCTGATTGCTTCTGATCTTATTCATGATCTCAGTTTTTTCTCTATGGAAAACTATGAGAAACAGCCATAGACTTGGCTCATTAAAGACAGACTATTCTAATTTGATATTTTCCATGATGTTGTCTTTTTGTTGGAGCTCAATACTTCAATACACCAGTGCATAAAAGATTATTCAAAAGTTATTCAGTGAAAAACTCAGAGGAAGGAGAGGGCATTCTCTAGCATCTAGGCAAATCTTCCATAAACAAATCCAACTTAATGACTACTTTTTCTAGGCTGCGAACATGTAAGTTCAGGCAGGTGTTGGTTAGATGGAAAATATGCTTATAAGGGAAAGTCTGTTAGAGTTTTGTCCTTAGCGGCAGCTGAGCAATATAAAATACATGAGGTACATAACGTAAGAATATACTATTTATCTAATCATTAAACTTTTATGGGTGCTGGAGCTAGCTGGTATCTTAATTGCCCTCCAGTCATAGTTACACCATACTGTGGGTCACAAATAATTGGAGAATTATTTAAAATACAGAAGCGCCTTGACCACAGTAAAGGTGCTTGACCATCTTTACTGTACCTATAGGGTAGGGCTGGGTCTGGGTTACTGTAAATTAGTGATCAACACCACATTCAGGTTTGCTTCTGCTCTAACTGAACAACGATTCCAGCCTTCCAAATGCACTGAAGTGCCACTGCATCACAGGTGGAAGACTGGAACCTGCTAGATCAACTGACCGTTTCCTTCCTTAGCCTCTAAATATCATAACTCACTGCTTTTGAGCTCTAGTGATGTGAGGCAAATTAAAACTTGGGAATTATTGTAGTGCGGGAGAACCACTGTGTGAAATGTTTTCCTCAGAGATCCCATCATCACAGGGTGAATCCCAGTTCAGGTCAATTCTAGCCATAGCAGCCATGAGATCTTCCTTTGGGAAATCGAGAGCTGAGGATTAATGGAGGAGCAGCATACAAATCTTTGACGTAACTGGCATGAAAGCCTGAGGGCATTGTACCATGGTGTGCCAGGCAGGATTTTGAGGTCAGGAGGTACTGTGATGGGACATTGCTCCCTGAGGATGATCACAATCCCCTTGAAGATCTCTTGGGTTTGTTTCCCTTGCATATGTACACTGTTGAAAATATTTGAAAAGTATTTCTTCATCTTAGAGAAACACTTACCATGTTCAAAAGTGGGAATGTTTCATCCTTTCATCCAAGTATCTGTCATCTGGTCTGTGCTTGTTTATTCATGTTAATGGCTGAAAGCAGGGACTACTTATACTGCTTGCAGCCAGTTATATCTTCTGAAAGCTGTCCTAAAACTTAATCTTTTAGTTTTCTTCTTATTTCTCCTTTTTCTGGATTCCTAAAAATCCTGCAATTCTTATCATTGTCCCTGGTACCTTGCTGCTTCAGCCTTAAAGTATCCCGCTCTTGATGTATGACATATACGTATGCTCGGGTTGTGTTACACTGTTGTTCACTTAAATAATACGTTCTTGTACATTCCAAGGCAAATAATTTCAAAACAAGCAATGTCAAGCAGAAATCTGAGACTGGTGCTTTAAAAAAAAAAAAACAAAACCAAAAAACAAAACAAAACAAAAAAACCCAAAAACATTAGGAGTCAGTGGCAGTTCTGAAACACTTGCTATTTTTTTCAAAATAGAAGATTTTGGCAATTTGGTTTTTGCCAGCTCCCCAGAAAGCTCTCAAACAAATATAATCTATTTTAAAAGAAGAAAGCTTGAGAAGCAGAAAACATGGGCATCGGTGAGCACTTCGTAGAACAGCGCTAAACAGTGTTGGTAGGAGTTGCAAAATCTGGTACTAATTGGCTTGCCAAGGTCCCAGCTAACTCAGGAGAGAAAACGTACTTTCATTAGGTGGGCGTAGTGCTTCATTAATACTTAAAAGGAAAGTGAGTCTGTTCATAAACTGTAGGTCGGAACAGAAAGACTGTGATTTCTGTAGCTGCAGAAACCATGAAACCATCTGTGCCTTGTGAGGTAATGTACACACTGGCTGAATACCAACATTGTCTAAGCTGCCAATGTCCTTCATTTGTAATGGTTACATTGACAGAAGGATCCATTGAAGTTCACCATAGTTTGTATTTTTTTGGAACTGTATTATGAATGTGGAGGCAGAGCTATAACACCACCATCCTTGCCGATTCCTGACATTTAAAAATAGAAGTCAGGAGGTGCACGGGCATTTCTAATACCTTCTCTTGAAGTGCCACCCCGTTTGACTTGACATCAAGAGCGGGCCAAGCACAACTAGATGGATCTGCCCCGTGTCCGTTAGCAGTCAGAAAGTCATGCATGGGAGTCACTCTTGTCTTGTTTCAGACGTGGAGATTTCTTAGGAGGTGAAATCTTCGGCCCACTTATGCCGAGTTCATTGCTTGCTTAAGTTAACTGCTGAGCTGCAGTTGTCTAGAACTGGACTGTCCTTGCTAATTTGATACTCTGCCTCTTAGAGGAGACGTAGATTTCCTGTCCAAGTCAGTGTTATATATTCAGCAGAACTCGCCTTTCTTCTGGGTGATTCACAAATTCTGTGCAAAACAATCTCTTCACGGATGCCATCATTTCATGCTATAACTGGCATGTTTTGGATGAAATACGTTTTAGGAAAAAAAAAAAAAAAGAATTACAGGCTGTCCCATGCTTTATCAGCTTAAGGAAACAGAAGATCGCAACCAGAAATGTACAACCAACAGAAAATGGGTCTATGTTGTTTGCCGGTATGCCTACAAAGTTTTGATTGTCCTTACAGTCGTTATCTGATCTCAGACATACAGATGTGCTGTTCAAGTGGAGGACTTCTAGCCATAGCAAAGTGGTCGGATAGAAGTCCTATAACTGAAAGCATCCTGAACTGTTCAACTTGACACTGAATTTGCATTATGATGGTGAAAAATGTTGCTTAGAAATCTACAATGCAAACGCAAATCTTTTAACTCTGTGCAATTAACCAAAGGTCATTTCAGTGTCTGACTGCAGGAAATATCAGCCACTTCCTCACAAACAAGAGTAGACTTATTAAAGCCTATAAATCCAGTGGTCTAAGGCAAATCTCTCTCCCTCAGGGTTCAGTGATGCAGGTTTTAATCCATATTTTGCAAAAGTTGTTGATTTTAATTGCAATGTAATCTGCTTGTAATGAGCTTTAAGTCAAGCAGTCAAAAAATAATAAACAGAGTAGTTTATTTTAGAAAAATCCTGTTGAGTTAAAAAGACCTGCCAGGAGCTGTCTGCTTTCAAAGAAATTGAATTTTTCAAACAAATTATTTGGAATAGTAACTGAACTAACAATGGCTTTCTCATTTCTGTGATTTCTTCCTTTTTTGTTCTGAAATATTTAATTTGTTTTCATTATATTGTACCATAAAATGAGAATTGGGATCGTCGACTTTCATATAGTGTGTTTTTAATTATGAAGAGCAGGAATAAGCAGAAGTACGTACTTCAAGAAGTTTGTGTTGATATTTCTGACTCATGGGCTTTTTACTCTCAGGCATTTTTACAACCTGGAAGTTGAAGACAAAGACTTTCTCCCAAATAAACTCTCTGTTTTTCACACTGGTTTAATCACAAGCTTTTGATACAGCATGGAAATATTAGAAAGACTTCCTGCTTTAGCAGTATAGGGAGTATCTGTTTTAGTCAAATCGTTTCCTGTACGTGGTAACTGAGGGCAGATTTACCAGCATCAGCCAAGACTGCTGGGGGTTGTAGCCCCATCTGCTTGTATTTTCTTGCAGGCTACCTGGAAAGTAATGGAGGAAACTACACCAAACCACAGCCCATCTTCCCTGACCTCATCATCCACTCTGAATATAATAATCCCACCTGGATGAAGCCCGTACTTTTTTTATAGGGGTTGCTACTTTTGTTAGGACTTCAAGATCCCCTGAGCCAATATAAAGAAAAGCGGCAATATGAATGGCAAATCCAGTCATCATTCAGTGAAGAACAAATTTTGAACATTTCCTTTCCATTTCAGTGGGCTTTTGAGAACTGTCGTAGGGCTTATAGGTATATATTTTTAAAATAAAGTTAATTTTTATAATAGCATATTCTCGCTCTTATCAAGAATAAGGGCTGTGCACATTAGATGCTTTGTGTGCACAACAAAAAGTTTCTCTGTGTCCTTCCTAGTCCTGTCAGATGTGTATGCTCATGTGTTGCTTTTTTTAATACCATTATTTCAGTTGGTCTGTCTTTAGCTGTGTTCTGTTACCTATGTGTTCTGGTCCCTGTTTCCTTCCACTCCTCCCTTAATAGCAAAGATCATCTTATTTGTTTATACATTTAAAAATTCAGAACTTGAGGCTTTTAGGTGAAAATACTGTGTTTCTAATTTTAGATCCTGTCCATGCTGCAATAAACCAATGCACAAATACCTAGAATTGCTCACTGACAATATTAAGGACTTTGGCGTAGTTTGCATTGGTTGTATGTGTGATGGATCGTGACTTTTTAACTTGTTTGCTCTGTAATTGCACTTAGTTACATCCCTTTGAAAAGGAGGTGACCAGGCAGTAGAGAAAATATTTGCCCATTTTCCTTGTTCAGCTGCTGCACTTTCAGCTCACTGGGGCCTCTGAAAGGAGGAGTTTGCTCTTCCCTCAAGAGCAGCTTTTGGTTGCTGGTGGGAGAAGCTTGTGGAGTAGAGGGTAGGTCGGAGAGGCTCAGCCATCAGCCTGCCAGAGACTGAGATCATGGTGTGAAAAGAGCAGAGCCTGTCTTGAAAGAAATGGAAAAAGAATGACTTCTCCTTGGGAACTCATGATGAAGTGTTAATCATCACCTGACTAAAGGTTGGGCTGGATTAAGCCTGACTGCAAGGACGTAGTGGACAGGAAAGAGATTTGTTTCCATGTCCCTTTTATTTCTTACGGTGACTTATTCTGGGTTCTGCCTCTTAAAATGCCTTTAGTTATTCCTAAGTCCTCTGGAGTTTTATAAATTCTTTTGGAGTCTCAGGGAGTGCTTGTGCTTAAGGAGAGATATGTGGGTAGATCCACTTGAGAGCCCCTTATCTACTTCTTCCATTTTGCTGTGTTTTGTTGGCTGGACTGCAGCAGGGTCTGATGTAAAAGAAGGGCCCAAGCACCGTTAAAAACATCCACGCGCTGGTGTGTGCTGAGGGGCTTGCATGGTATGAGACAGTGTCAGCCCTGAGAGGACAGGCCATCTACCACCCTCTCCCAATTCCACAGACTTGTCAGTACTGTTCCCTGTGGCTAACCCAGCTTTTTTTCTGACTGAAACAAGAAGTGCTCTTCCAAACAGCTCTGCCAGAAAAGCGGGGCCTTCCCGATTCGGTAACAGCCATCAGAGAGATGGTGGCATGCAGCTGAGCGCCCAAGGTGAAATACCATCTCTCATGATAGCTGAAGCTGAAAGAAGATTGTTGCTAGTAACGCACCATAAAGCATATACATCAGGGTAGAAGCCGCCTGAGTATTTACAGAACACCTGCAGATAAAATGATGGTACAAAACAAAAGCATGTCTGGATCACAGAGTTGTGACAAATTTTGACTGTTCCTGTGTAGATGGTGCCCAGGACTAGTGTGAATGTCAATCAGTTGTAGGTGAAACAGGTTGAGAACAAGAGATGGCCTGCCGTGATTTTGCAAGTTTGGTTTGAAGCAAAATGCTCTGCTTTTGCACTGACTCCTTTGTTTATTGACAGGCCCTGCACTTCCATACGCAATCAACCCACTCAGACTTAAATAAAATATTAAAATGAATGGTTAATAAGTAATTCAAGTGTTGACTTAGCAGAATCTTTTAACTTGTCCATTTTAACAAACTGTCATACTGATGTTCCTGGGTTTGACACCTTGATGACAAGTAATTCCAGAAGATAGATGTCTGAGTCCAGGGACGTTGGAGCACTGAAGTTTCTGCTGATATGTTATAAATATAGAAATTCCCAGTACTAAATAGCTCTAACATGATATGCTGCAGAAGTGAATTCACCCCAGCACGCACAACTCTAGTTCATTGATGTCAGGGGATCTGCATGAATGTAGCTGCAGGGCAGGCTTTAGACATAGGTGAAGTCTAGAGTTGCCCAGGGCAGTGGGCTGCCTTAGCTGGGGCACGGAGGATGACTGTGAGAGCAGCGTGCAGGGAAGAGCCGCTCATCCCTGCCCATCACTGCTCGGGAAGGGCTTGGCGTGGTGCATGGGCTAGGTCATGCCTGCAGTGCCAATTCCTTCTCCCCTTGCACGCAGCTGGCAACGGCAGAGTCAACTTTTCCCGCCTTGTGCCGGGGGAGAGGGACTCTATGTTAACTTGGGGGCGGGGGGAGGATTCAGTAAGGGGTCTGTAGGAGAAGCTGGGCTGTGGGAAACCAAAAAGATTATTTTTCCTGCTTGCACCCATAGATCTTTTGAAATCTTTGTCCTTCTGTGAGAGTTCATGGAGTTCAGTCTGTTCAGAGTATCAAAGAGACAATAATAAGGTATCTTTCATCCAAGTATGTATGCAGTGTGGAGGGAAAACCGCTGAAAATTAAAGAGCTTTTTTATTTATTAGAGAAAGATCTCTCTGCACCACAGAATGAAGGTATGATGGCAGCATGTGTTGAGACTCCTGGACTAGAGTTAACCTAGCCAGGGCAGGTGATGGTTATGATTAAAGACGCGTTGGCATGAGTTGTGACACATGCTAGCAACTACAACGCAAACCTTCCAGATATCAGCTGCCAGCATAAATTGGAGTACAAGTAATGCTTGTGCCGCCTTTTTTATGGTGTAGATGTATCAGGCAGTGCACTAGAAAGGTTGCCTCCAGTTTCTATCAATTTGTCTAGAAAAAAATTACTGCCAGACCTTACAAACTTTGCCTGGATGTATTGTAAGATAAACCAAAATCTGCTATCTAGGAGTTGGATGCCAAAGACAAGTGAACATAAGGGACACATTTTAATTAACTGCTGCAGTAATTTGTTGGGGAAAGTGATTTGTTGATCACTACTTTCAGTCTTTAAATCAGAAATTGTTTTCTAAAAGGGGTGCTTTTAATTCAGCTGCATTTTATTGCTTTTGGTACAGAAATTGCTGGGGAGCATTCTATGTACTCTCTAGCAGATCTGGTTAGGTGATTGCCAGAGTTCCTCCTGCTCTTAAAAATCTTTGGATATCTCTGTGTGTCCTGTATGCCTTTGAATTTCCTGCTTTTGCTTGGGATAAGAATTGTTAACACCTCCTGCTCATGTATTTCTGGCTAAAATTAGAAGATAAAGGATGGCATGTGTAACGAGGTACTGTATTTCATTGTAAGTCTTTTTGTTCACTTTCTGTTGCAGAGGCAGGTAAGGCATCTCCTAGTTTAAGTAATGAGTTGAGCGTTGCAGTTAAAACTAGAACTTTTTGTTCTTTTTGCATCAGGAATACAAACTGGTAGAACCACTTTTTACATCTCTGACCTCTTTGGTTCTCCACACTGAACTTGTATTTCCAAAATCTCTTTCTGGTGCAGCTAGGGTGGTGGAGATGGATGTGGACGTCTGGAAAAAATGATGCTAGTAACTGGCTGATGATGTCACCTAGACTTACCCAGAGCAATCTCTGGTGTTCATGTTGTTAAAACAATTGAGATGATTTCACTAGTATTTTTTTCTTGTTCTGTCTCCTGCAGAATGATGCCAATTGTAGGTTAAGTGGCTAGAATAGATGACATATTAATAGGTTATTGAACAGGGGTTGCTGTTACTCAGACAATTTATTTCATATGCACTGCTTCAATTGTGTTATCATTGTCAGCTTTCTTACTGATTAGCTTAGAAGCAGTAATTTCCCAATAGATTATAGGAGCCAGTATGTAATGAATGTTTCTGACATTAAAAAAACTTATTCATGGAAAATATCTATGTTAGATATTATCTAGAATAAAATATAGGTATTGGGTATCACATGTATATCTGTTGGTCAACTTGTAATAAATAATAACAAATGTTTTTTATCCCAGCCTATCACTCTTATCTGCATAAGTTTGCTTAAAATCATATAAAAGTTTGTCTCCATATGCTCTAAACAAACTTGACTTGTGTGAACTCTTTTTTGCTGAACCAAGACAAAAGAAGAAAGTTTTCTTCAATTTGTTCTTATGAGAAATAGGAATTCAAATTATTTTTATATTATTCTGTGAAAAAGATCTGGGTTTGGATGGATATGAGAACAGAGAAGCCTGCTGTATATTAAACTCCGTGCAAGCTGGTGGTACTATTGCATATGGATTTTGCTAATAGGTAGGTTTGATTTTTTCAGAGGGTCGCATGGATTGCCTTTTCATGAATTCTGTTTTGAATTTTTGGGTTAAGTGAGCCTGCAGAGGTTTTCAAATCTGTGACTGGAAGCTTTTCCAAACAGTTTTCTTCTCAGCTGGAGAAAATTGTGCAACGTTATTACAAAGTCTTACTGGCAAGGCATTTTGGTCAGTACAGCATGATTTTCTTCTGCTTTTAAAGATCATTTTTCACCAGAGGGGAGCATACTTGTCATTTGAATCTTTCTAGCTCTTTTTGAAATTCCAATGTAGCTAATATCCAAACTCAGGGATGCACAGCTCCCATGAATCTGGTTAGCTATTAGAGACTTCCATTTTTAGCCTAGTCCCACCCGTCTCCATCAGTATCTCCAGGTTATCTCTGTACATGATTTGGGGGCATGTTGAAGCTGCTTGGCCGCCTGCCTGCCTGGCACAAGCAGGTGGCCTGGGAAGCAGTTTGGCTGCCCAGACACGTACAGGAGGTGAAGGCTAATGTGCAGTGGACCATGACCTGAAGTAGTGAACACATCTAACAAAGTGAAAACAGATAATAATGGAAATGCAATTTAATGGCCATTGCCCTGTATGACCAATGGATGCTGCTGTATCTCTATTGCATGACTAGAGCCCAAAATATTGGGAAGCGTCATGTCCATTGCAGTTTTGCACTGCTGAAGTTCTGAATAGTGAGAGTATTTGGGATAAGGAGGTGGAACAGAGCTGCTGTGTGCATCACATGCAGCTGTATTATGGAACGTTACACATCGCATTGCGGGTTGCACTGGTATCAGCAGTGGCTGAGGTTTATCAACTGTATATCTACTGTTGCCATCCTTGTTCAGCTATCATTTTGCTTTCTGTCCCCACGCAACTCCCTACATAGGCACTATAGCACAATCCTTGGGATCCCTTCGGTGTGGTCGTTTGCACGGTTGCTTGAAGCAGAGGTTTGAGGGAAATTTTGGAGAGCATTTCTGAGACAGGGTAGAAAGTGTGGATCTTTTAATTTACTTGTGAAGCACAAGTGGTTTGCTATGTATTTTCAAAATGAAGATGAGGCCAAATGGGTTGGCATTATACTTAATACATCGACAGCTTTCACTTGAAAGCTTGAAAATTCACTCTGCCGCACGTCTCATATTGCTCAGTCTCTCATTTCTCTTACTGCTTATTAACTCTTCTGTTAGTGCATTACCAGACAAATAGGGTTCAGGGTACTGGGATCTTAACCACGTGAGGCAACTGGGTTTGGGTTTTCTATGTATCAAAAATATCTCAGTGGATTTTCTTATAATAGCCACTATTTAGAAGAAACTAGAATTAGAAGTTGTCATCTTAAAAAAAAAAAATATCTGCCTTCTCCCTGAATCATTTGAAATAGTTCAGTATAGTAGAAAACACTTTGTAGTTATAGTTTCACAAACAAACAAGACTCTATTTATAATCTAATAGTTTCTGCTGTAGGCTTGCATTTATTTTCATAAAAACAAGGGTTGACAACTAAGCAAGAAGTCCTGTGCTGATAATGTGGATGGGTGCTTATAGTTAACCATCTCAAGCTGACTTGGCAAATCCATTTGTGTCTACTACCTACTTTACGAATCTGTTAATGAGCCCAGATAGCGTCAGATACAGCAATATATGTTTTACATATATTTACATACAACATATTTTTTTATAGCTATAGCTGTGACTTTGTTTATTTAGCTGACACTTGTTTATATAATAAATGCCAAATGTGCTCTCAGGTTAGTGAGTGTTACCAGTTGTGTGTATGTTAAATGTTGCATAAGCTTTGCAGTCACCTAGAGGATGCGTAGTGTAGTCTGTTAGTATGCTTTGGACTCTGCTGGAGAGAGAGCATCTGTGATTTATTGTTTGGCCACTGAAATGGCAGCGTTGTAGAGCTTTGCTGCTGCCCTGTTCTGGTATTACGCTGTATTTGTGATCTAGAGATGTCACTGGCTTGGGAGAGGCAGGGGCTGGAGGAAATGCCAACACTTAGAAAGCAGCTGGTGTTCTTAGGGAGAAATTAATAAGGTAAAAATGTAAAGTCAAAAGGGAGTTTGGATTATGTCAGTGAACACGTATATGGTACACATATTGATTCCATGAAGCAGAAGTGCTGCGTGTTGCCAGTATACACTTTCTGGCATCTGTTTTGAAAGAGATGGGCTGCTCTCTTTGTTACGCCATCCCAGGGTTGTTAGCAGAGGCACAGATTATACTTCTATGTAATTGCTGCAAGATGAAGGTCTGTATTTATGGCTTACGCTTCCTGAAGTGAATGTGTTAAAGTGTGCTTTGCTTGAGTTTGCACTGTCTGTGTAAAAGACTAGTGTGTGCAAAAGTAAACGTGAACTTAAGGAAACGTATTTTTTATATCTTGGCATTCTAGTGACTTGCATATTAATTACAAGCAAGTTATAAATGTAATGATGATCATCCTAGATGTTGACCTGTAAACATATGGTATCTGAGAAGCAAGATGTGTTAATTTGGACCTATCAAGAGTTGTAAAGGCTGTGCAGGCCAAATTCTGCCTTCATCTATTTGCGAGCAAGATGCTTGCAGAAAATGCATCTGCTAAAATCATAACTGAGATTAGAGTTTGGCCTTGCAGTGAGAGTCACTTAACAATGCTGCTGCCAACTCCTATAGCGGGTACAATCTCTTTTCATTGCTGTGTTAACTCTGCAAGCAAATAAAAGTATTCTTAGTGGTTTTTTTAGAGTTACAAATTAATTGGTTTTGCCATCACAAGGAAAGATTGGAGAAGTTTCTACACAAAAAGGAGGAATAATTTTAAATTTTTTTTTTAGATAAGCTAGACATTAAGCAGGTGTTTCCCATGTTGATTATTGCAGAATATTATAATCTCTTTGGACTTTAACACCATAAATATGTACTGGCTGGCTATATGAAAAGATAACGTGGAAGAGAGATTTTGGTCACCCTAAAGGGCATTTCTGCATCTGTTGCACACTGAGACTTAGGTACGTATAGGTAGGCAGCCTATAGAATATGAGAGGGAAAAACTAGAATAATGGAATACGATGCTTTCACTTCCTAAAAGTCAGTGAGACTTTCCCTTGCTGCCTTTGTCTTGAGGTTCCCTTTCCCTAAAGTGGCCTGGATGAAGAGGGAACTTTACCTAAAACTTCACACATGCACATAGCTGATTTTTCAGTAAACCTAAATTATTGAAATGCAGAGGGAAAGGTGTGACACTAAACCATACCACTGCAGCAACCCATCCAGACTGATCCAAAGTGAAAGTTGAGGTTTTTGATGCCCTCTGAGATTCTGTAACCCCCTGTTATAAATCTCTCAGTTGCACAGAAGTCCACCTATGTTGAAAGAGGGGACCAGAGCACAGTCCTGACACTCCCCTCTTTACAGGTCACTCTCCCTGTCTTTTCAGCAAGTTTTTTTTTTCTTGGTCTTTTTTTTATCAAATCTTGAGAAATTGTTTTTCTCCCCTATGATAGCCAAGCCATTTCTCCTCAGTTTGGAGAATGGTGGTTTAGGTGAGCACTATTCTGTGATAATGGAAACTAGGGAAGGTGCTATTTTTCCTTAATTTCATCTGAGTGGTGTATCTGTCCAGAGATATCACTGACTCCTCCTAGCAATGGCGAATGATGTATGCAGTAAAAACTGTCTCACGTCTTTTTACAAAGGTATAGGGATTTGTAAACAGGCATATGGTGAAGAGTGGACTTGTTGCTGTGCCTTGTGAACACTGACTCTCATTACATAGTTCATAACCTTCACACCCAGTTCATGGGATCCACGTTCTGCCTGCATTAGAAAGATGGGCGAGTTTCCTGGGCTTGTGGGTTAATTACAAAACAAGCCTCAAAACAATAAATCTAACATCAGCAAAGAATAAATAACCTCTTTGGGCTGCTTGCTCAAGGATCCTGTGCTATTTCAGGCATACTTGTACCTGTTATTAGTAATAATCGTTGTATCACAGCTGGTAGTGGTTCCAGCAGTACCCACAACCTGGAACTTTTCATTCTTGTGACAAGATGTTGAATCTAATTAGAGGAGCTTTTGTTTTGTTTACATTTATCTATTGCAAAAAGAGGTAGAAGAATGAAAAGCAGCATGAATGCATGTGATCCTGGCATGGCAAACAGGAACTCTTCCCCTCTGGATGTTCCAGTGGCTTTATTTTGACCGTGGGAGAGCAGCCTTGTGAAACAGGTCGGGACTGGCAGAGCTGTCTCTTGTGTTAGTCAAAGTCCAGTTTTGTTATATGTGCAAAGTCCAACTGGTTGTTATAAGCAGCTGCAACATGAAGTTCCCCAAAATTGCCTTTTAGCGATTTCAGACTTTGTATTTAGTGTAAAACAGGAGCTGGGGGGCGGGGGGGGGGAAGGTTGGTGTTGACTCATACCGAGGTTTTTGCTGGTTTTCCACCACTGAGCATACTCGAGGCTTAAACTAAGCAAATCTGTATGCAGTCCCACACCATACCACCGACAAAATTCTTTAGGCCATTCTGTTAATACAGTTCTCATCAACCACCACCACTTTCCTTGACGATGTTCAAACAGCCTATTCACATGTGGGACCTTCAGCTGGGAAAACAACAACAATAAAGTAGGTTAAAAAATGTTTGTTCATTTTTAGTTAGGAAGCAGGTGGAAAGGATGAGAGAGGTCGAAGTATTATGGGTTGGCAGAAACTCAGCAGGAACCTCTGGAAGGGAGAGAGGAGAATGTGGATTGAAGAAACTGGAGCCCTGAGGGCAATCCTCTAAAAATATATTAGAACAGCGCTGTCAGTAATATTATTCTCAAGATACGCAAGTGCCGCACTCTTAATTGAAAAGTGCCAGGGGTAAGGTGCTCACCTTGAAACTCATTATCTACTTAAAATAATTTCTTTCATTTGCTACTGTTGAGGACTTGTTTTAAACTAAAGTAAGAGTTAGAGCCTGAAATACCATTTTCTTGTTGTTCTGAGAGAGACACTTCTCTCAAAGGAATGATGGAGTCCACCTAATAAGGCCTGGTGTATTTAGGACACGTATTTATGATTTACAGAGTATTTAGTACCTCTGAATTTGATGGTATTCCTCCCGTCACCCTAAAATATTGCAATATGGGAGGTTTAATCATAGCTCTAGTTTGAAGTACCTGTCTTTATTATACGCATGTATGTATGTATTTATCATTACATGTATCTTTGGGCACTACTGTGGTTCGGGGGCTGCATTACAGACCTTGTCCTGGAGTGGCTGCAGTCTAACTAAACAAAAGCAGCAGAAAAAAGAGAGAACTATCATTTCTCAGAACAAATTGGGAACAGAAGCATAAAAAATTTAGTCACTTACGTGAAGTCATGTGCGGAATCTTACACACAAGGTTTATTGAATATGATTATTGATTACTACATTCTTTCCTGATTATTTTAAAATGAGAGGAGAATTTGTGCTATAATTAGGAATCTGATATCCTCTACTTGAAGTTCAGTGCAAAGAGTTGAAACACTAGAAAAAAGAAATAGGAGAATTTACTAAAAGGGCAGAAAAAAAGCCCTTCTCTGTCATTTGAAAGCTCAGGCCCAGGGGAGATAGTCATTATTCTTGTGTAATTCATATCAATCTGTTGCAGAGGAGGAGACAAAGCGAAATTGAAGACTGGGAGGGGCAGTAGAGTGTTACAGCTTTAAGGGCTACTTTGCTTATGTCCAGGGCTCACAGTTAATTCAGAGTTCAGCGCTGCAGTTTGCAAAATCAATGCCTCTGTTCCCGATTCACCTTCAGACTCATAGGTATCTCTTCATTAATCCTGTGATTCAGGAGTAAGGCAGCCATGGGTGTCTGGAGACACCCACCATATCACAAACAGAGTATTGCTATAATTTGTTCTGGGATCTATTCTTATCCTTGTCATACAAAACAGGAGCTGAGCAAGCAATGAGCTAAGAGACCCATCTCTAGCTCTCCAGCTTCCTTACCCTGCTAGGAGTAGCAGCACTCGTCTAACAGGTTGCTATTGAGAGTGGCAAAGTAGTTGGCTCACTCAAACTGGTAAGTACTTCATGCTTCCTGAGCTGTGCAGTAGCAACAGGAGTTAGTCTTGCCTTTTCTTGCCTTCCCTTCAGGCTTGCCGGAATGCAGAAAGGTAACCACCCCAGCAAAAGCGGTGGCTGGTGAGGCAGGCTGCTCCGTGCTTGGCAGGGGGACCAGAACCTGACAGCATCCAACCATGAGCTCAGCAAGGATGAGGGCTGTGCAAACCAGTGCACACTGAGTATCTTTGGTGTTTTTTATTTGTACACGCCTATTGATTATACAGGGAGATTAACAGCAACACTCAAAAGTTGAAGCAAATGGAGTGGCTTGCTGTTCCCTCTAACTTTTCCCGTGTTTCAGTTCAGTGTAAGTTGCAAATCCAAAGTATGATTTGTTGTTTATTTTTTTCCTGGTGGTCTTTCTCTTGGTGGTGTTGAGTGGCGTGGCAGTGTCTGACTATGCAAAACAAACAAAAATCCTGACATTCTGGGAGGAAGGGGGATGACGGCTGCTTGATTTCACCAGTGGGAGCTCTGCTCCAGACTTCATCAGTCCTTAGTCCTGTCAGCCTATTTTTTAAGGAACTACGTAGCTCTTTTAGGAACACGAAAGTCATGTAATCCATCATCTGAATACCAGACGTTGGGCTGCTGAAAAGGGTTGATTATTGGTCCAGAACTTACTAAATTCAATGGCAGTGTTTCTTTCACCTCAGCAATCCCTGGGTCGTGGTCCTCACTGCATCAGCACTTTTAGGAGCAAAGCCTGTCCCTGACACTGAATTACAGGTCTCAGTCCAATACGTTTCTGGAATTCTAAGGTTCATTTCTCTCCAACTTGCTACACTTCTTCACTGTCCTTGTGACAGTGGCAAGATGAAGTTATTCTTTAAAGGCCACTTCCACAAGCAACTTCAAGCTATGCTCGCTAAAAGTTACCATTCAAGTCTGTGTGTTCTGTGACTGCTTTATACTTCAAAATCAGTCCTCAGTGTGTCCTTTGAAATCTGTTTTTATGCAGAAATTTTTAATGTCCTTCAAAGCTGGCAGGCAGCCCTGGAAAGACCTGATTTTGTGGGATAAAACTGCATCAGGTAAGTGCCAAAGAAAGTTTCAAGCACTTTATGTATTCCTTCTTGGAACAAGTGCTCCTCCTAGTTTGGCTCTTCTGTATTCAGGTTATGTGTTTCTTTAGCTTATATTTTTGTCAAAATATTTTGTGTAGTTTATGTAGTTTTTCTGAAAAACAAAACAATTTTATTTACTTAAAGTATTTAAATGAGCTTCTATATGCTTGCTTCCAAGGGCTTGAAGGTAAATAACTCTTCACAGCACTTTCTAGAGCATTGCCCATTCAGCAGAGGGTGGCTGTAGCAAGGATTGTCTTTGGTGCTTGCTGGGCTGCACAGAGGGCCGGGGCTTGTCCGTAGGGGGTGACAGGCTTTAGCACGAAGATGCACGCGGTGGTATGTTAGTGTTGCACAGCAGAGTGCTGCCTGGCGATAAGAAAGCCAGTCCAAAATGAGCTGCAGGCAAGCTGCATCCATGCCACTTCTTAGCGAGTAAGCTTTATCTTTTAGGTTATGCTACGTATGTAAGGGATGTGCCAGCGGTCAGACATGTAACAGGACTAAACACTGAAGATTGGATATGTCTGTGTAGTTGGGTGCAGACATATACGTCTTTTGCCCGTGCTTAAAGCTGGCTGCCCACTGGTGTGGAGGCTTGGCAGCTGCGGTAGTTCGATGTTGTGCCTGAAATAATAGACGTGCCTCTCAGCGAGGCTTATTGCCGCTGGTACAGTGCCATAGCAATGCAGCCGCATGGCCCCGGGACTGGAGCTGCCTTGCCTCAATGAGGACCACGCAGAGAGCGCAACTGCACGTGTCTGCACTGGTCTGCGTATGCACGCCCTCTGATGTCCCAGGCTGTGCCCTGTGTATTCATCAGAGTGCTATCCTGCAGTCCGCTCTGCCGTCCCTCCGGCTCTGCTGCGGGACACGCGGCTCTTCAGTTCGCGCAGGGCTGCCCACACTAGGAAACGCATTTCCAGCCTGTTGCCAAAATACCTCAAGAACGCTTAGCCTGATACGCTTAGACATCACTGTGGAGGTGTATAGAAAGTTGTCCATCTAGTTTGTCCGTTTTTTTTTTTTAAAAAAAAAAAAAGAGATA
>VYXH01004831.1:426070-513234 GCA_013397275.1 Burhinus bistriatus
TTTTAAAAAAAAAAAAAGAGATAAAAAAGATCAACTTAGGAACATGAAGAGAGCAAGAACTGTACTATGTCCTGTGTTGTTGCTACTTTAAACAAGCTAGTTTCAGTCACTATACAGTGAAAATAAAAATGACAGAATCATCAATTTACATTTCAAATTAGAGTAATGATTTTCTTCTTTTGTTAAAGAGAAAGGTTAAAAGGTTTGACCGGAGATATTTATAGGGAACCTCACACGTCTTTAGTGGAACAATAGGAATGTGACTGACATAATTTTCAAATTATATAGTTTACCTTGGGGCAAGCGGTGTGAGAAAGGGAGCAGCAGGGAACCAGCATAGTGAAAGTTATCAATTCTGGTCTTCTGAGGTGAGAACAAACGCTCATTTAGTCGTGCACATTTTTGACTGCTCATCCCAGGTTCTGGAGGCTGGTGGGCTGGGGCACATCCTATTTGCAGCCTCATGATAAGCAGCTGTTTCCTTGGCCAATTCAATTCTGAAAGTGAGATAATCCGATTTGAATGGAGCTGCAGGCACCCACTCATTCTGCCAAGCGAGGAAAAAAGGGGGGGGAAAGAAAGATTTTTCTCTGCTTCTTCCTTTGCACTCTGCCATGATTCAAGGACAGATAAAAATCTTGGCCTTGTTTCTTTCCTTCTTGTTTGTGGCCCTTGATAGCTTTGAAAGCTTGGTTATTTTTGCTGGAAACTACAAACTCACTTCATTCTCCTTGGCATAATTCTGGAATCTGTAAAATTGAGGCTGTGCCAACACACAGGATTTTGATTGTGATTCAGCAAGGAATGTAAGCAAGTGTTTGATTTAAAGCATATTTTAAGCCCACCTGTATTCAGCAGAGCTCTCAAACTGTTTGTACTGAGGACTTGTGGTGCCCAAGAGTGCGCAAAACTCCTCATAATATTGAGGGTGTATGGGCATCTGCGCACTGTACACCTCCAGCAGTCCCTCTCCTGTTTATGCCAGTTATTTAGCAATTTTGCAGTGAAGTTTTTTTCACCTTCACTTTAGAAGAAAAAATGCTTTTGTATTTCACTGTGAGTTTCCTCCTAGCCCCCTTCTCTACTTTTACATTTTCTCAAATTGTCACAATATGCTAGGACTTGGATGAACCTTTCCCTGGGCGCAGATGTCTCTTACCGACTGCCTGAGCAGGACGGTGCGCAAACCACATTGCTCTTTCATCGGCTTCCCTCAGGCCTTGATCCATCAGAGACTAATCAACAGTCACCGAGTTCTCCCGGTTTCTCCCCTCTGCGATTCCACGCAGTGCTGTGCGCGAGTGTAAACTGAGGTACGAGTGAGTCTAAGCACAGCGTGAACTTGGAAATACTCAGTGAAGCGGGGAACAAGCACAGTTGTGGTGCTAACGAATGGGCCAGAGGCAGCAGGGCTTTCTGGAAGGTGGAGAGAAGAAATTCCTTTTATTTATTTATTTGTTTAATTTTCTAGGGGAGAGCATGTACCTAATGGCTCAGAAGGTTGTTTGGCTTCCCAGACAGGCTGCACAGTAGAGAAGAGCGGGAGGCAGGGGTGGCAGCTGGCCAGGCTCAGCTGTGTTACACTGAGAACAGAAGGAGCACAGGATCGGGGAGCTTTGACAAAATATCGAGGCCCAGTCTGGGGAATGCACATTCTGATAAAAAAAGTGTTTGAAGAAGTTCACACCTAACACCTAGTTTACTGTGTGACGACTTGCTGATGGGGGACGGTAACTGCAGCAAGACCCATCTGAGACAGGCTCTGCCAAGTGACCTGCAGAGATTTGCTCCTCCAGAGACCCATTTCACGGGGGGATGGTCTAGGTCATTGTCATGGTTTGGGCCTCATCGTGAGAGCACCGTGCTTACGGATGCTTCCTCTCTGTGCTGGTAGCCTTGTCAGAGCCTTTGTGGCTGTCATTCCTGAATAACTTTTATCTCTCCAATTTTAATGTTATACGCTCTAGTCTGTCATAGACACTTTTTTTTTTAGTTTAAGAAAAATAACATTTAACCCTCCCTGCAGCTGTGTACAGTATATTTACCATTAGATAACAACATCCTTAAGGCACGATTCACCCAAGCCTGTATGTCTGTAAAATTATATCCCAACCTCCCCAGTACACATCTCCACTATGAAAAAGAGGTTACCTCAGTAATATGAACCCGTGTCAGGAGCAGTGAGTGTCTCTGCAACAGAAAAATGCATTTGTACTGCCTGCTTAGATGAGGAACACTCTGCCTTAGAAAGAGTGTAATTTCCATATTTAGAAATATGCTTATTGTTTGTCTCTGTATAGTATTTATCGGCTGTAATTGATGACTCCTCTGGCTGGGGACTGCTGGCACTCTGAGTGGGCCAGAATTCATGGCAGTAGAATAGGTCTCTCCCAACTCTAACTTCTATCATATAAAGGCTTCACATGGATGCTTTTGTAAGTTGTGTAGCAGTGGCAGTCCAAAGGTTAAATGGCTGCCTTTCAGCTTCTGCACAGCAGTTATACGGGATTAGGTTTTCTCAGTGGGTCTCTAGGTACTCATAAATCAGAGAGTTCCCTTGCTATGATTTCTTCCTTTTTCTGTAATCTTTCCAGGGAAGCAAGTGACCTCTTCTCACTGGGATAGTGCAGATGATGATATTTTTCCCTGTAGCAAGCCACAAAATTTTTTGTTCTGTTCTTAGAAGGTTATTGTTAGGGGGGAGGGGGGAATCCAAATGCCGTCTCATGAGAGAGAAAAGTGATAACTCACTGCTAATAGATTTATGACAAGATCTTTGTTGCACTCCACGTTCTGGTGGCTCACATGTCCCTTTGATTCATTTGGCTGAACCCCTCATCCCAGCGTGATTTCTTTGTTTAATTCCTGAATCTCCTTCTGGAAATACCAGAGTTTCTTTTTGCATAATACAAAAGAGAAGAGAGTTTATGTGTGTATGGGAAGGAACATAGCGAAAGGGCATTGAATAAAATGTCCGCCTTTAGCCAGCAGTTGGTGTGACTCTGTTGCATGCTGGGTGGTCTGGCTGCACTTCATTTGTTATGCTCCCATGTAAATATTAGCAGATTTAATACTTAGTACTTCATAGTTATGCTTCTTACAAGACATTTCCCAGTATCTGTCAGTGGGTGGTATTAATGTATAATACACTAGACTGAGTCTAGCCAGTTTACAAATTTATTTTTTTTTTTTCAATGGTCAGCCCATCCCTTCCTCTCAGAGCATTATTAAGGTGGTAACGGTGATGTCTATGATACTAGAAGGGGATTCTGAAAAAGAATATTGCTTCCTTGCCAGATATGTCTAGAAGTCAGAACAGAGAGCAGAACTGGATTGGAATTAAGTTTGCGGACTGAAGTTTGAGCCTGAGAAAAGTCTTTCAGGCTGTAGGCTGAATGGCTCCTAAGGTAGTAGAAGATGTAACACTTAAAATTCAGAGACTAAGGGAAAGAGGACTGCAGCCTGAGAGCTGACCATGGAGGTGGCTGGGGGTACAGGTTGTTCCACAACTGGGATGTGCAGACTTACTGCAGTAGTGTGTGCTCATATTTGACAATTCAGGCCTGCCTGGAAGTGCAGTCCGGCATGGCCCAGGATTGTCCCAGGTTCTGCAAGCTGGAAATTCTCTGATGAAGTAAATTTTTCTTTGGGAAAAAGCATATTTGTCAAGTCTGACATGTTTCACAGAAATTCACCAGTTTTAAGGAGCTTCTGACAAAACACGTACAGGAATTACTGGAAATGAACCTGGTTTGCTGCCATGAAAACTGGTGCGGTGCTCTGGAGTAGGGGGGGTTCTGGAGTCCCTAGCGGTGGTGTTGACTGTTCTTTGAGTGCCAGCACTGTCAAGGTGGCTCCCACTGTTTTGATTGCTCTGGAGCTTTCAGGATCTAGAGGTATCGCTCTAGGGGATCTGCTCCAGGACTTCCATGTCCTTGTTCCAGCACAAGGTGGTCCATGCGTCTCAGTTGGAAGACCTCTCAGAGGTCCCAGATGTATGCTCTGCTAAACGTGGATAAGACTGCACAAACTTAGATGGGCTTATGGAAATCTGGTGAGCAAACTGTTTGTCAAGGGGCTGTCATTTTGCATTCAGTGACTAAAAGTTTACAGATTTGGGTGCTGGGAGCAGAGTATAAACTAGAGGGGCCTATGATACCAAGTTGAAGGAGGGGTGATGGGAAAGCTGACATGGGTCAGCAGGTTCCTACCAGAATATAAGATGGACATGACCCACCCAGAAGTCACCAAGGCTAGAAAGGTAGCGACATAAGCCAGGGTTTATCACTTGGTGGAGGAATTGCAAGGCACCTGGGCATAACATCCAAAGGCAATACACCATTGCCTGGGAGTAATTACCCCTTTAAAAGGAGAGGAAACAGTGGGCATGATGGTAAATCATACCACGTCTCTCCTGGTTTGAGGCAGCGCTAGATCGCTTAGCTGAAATCGTTGTCAAACATCAAAAATAGTATATGATTGCGGAATTAACAATATTTGCTGAAAAATTCAGAGGCTGATTCTTCCAAGATTTCTTTATTCTACTTTTGCAGCTTGAGGAAAGAAGAAAACACCTTTCTGAGAAATAAAGATAATTGTTATTTAAGGGACAAAAATTTGCATGAAGTGATCCTTTAGTGTAACAGGAACTTTTAAAAGAGTTCGCAGCCGTCAGTCTTAAGAATTTAGCAGCTCTCATGCTGAAAGCTCTGTTAATCCAGAGAATAAGAGAAAGCAGATCAGTTTTCTGAAGCTTTAATATAGCAAACTGCTGCCAGGCAAGTAAATTGATCTCAGAAAGGAAGGAACAACAGAATTTGGAATTGCAATAAAAAATAAGATGTGATCATAAAACACAACATGAAAACATATGTTTACTGCATTTTTATTTTTTATTTTCCATTTAGTGGTGTGATTATGCCATAGCTAACAGCAGCCATTACACAAATCAGTGGCAGACAGGCTGAAATACTGTTTCAATTACCCTGCTCACAGCAGCTCACCCCAGCCCAGCTATAAATAACTAGCAGATCCTCCATTGCTCCATGGATTAAGATTAAAGATATGCAGATAATTTAAACCCCCAACATGCACTCCTCTACTGCAGAATGTATTTTGGAGCCAATTGCTTGTGTCCCCCAAAACAGAGTATCCTGCTGGGAGGCTACCATCAAATGAAGCATTAGGCTAATGGTATTTTATGACAAGGTAATGATAGACTAAGCCAAAGCATTCCATCTCTCTCTCCCTCTGTTGCTTTGTGTTAGATAATTAGGAAATGTGTTTTCCCCTCCTCTAACGTCTTCAGACTCCTGGAGAAATTGGCCAGTCTGTGCCTGCGTGTGACACGCTGTCTCCACAGAAGGGAGCTATATTCCGCAAACTAGGCTGGAGGAAAGCTTGCTCCTGAAAATTCTAGTATGCTTAATCTGTTTCAGTTAAGATGATAACTAATACCAACACTTAGAAACATAACTCCTCCATTCTCTCTCTCTTTCTCTCCCTCTGTTTCTGGAGAGTTGCTGCTGTACCCCTAGGACATCCAAATGACACAAGAAGGTAAATTATGCATGGAACAGCATCCCCCAGAAGTTTTCTTATCGTCCGAATGTCTCTGGGCTTAAAATAAACTGGATTCTGAGATGTAGAACAGGAAGAAAACACAAGACGTTGTAGGAGCTGCGTCAGATGTGAGAGCAAGCCTGTTGAGCTGAGGGCTCTGAATGCATTGCTTAGAGAAAGTGCTGCCTAATTGACTGAGAGAATATAATTGTCTTGGAGCTGCGTACTTTGAGCTGACCAAGTCCTTTTCAGGTTCTTGTCCTTACCTCTAAGGTTAACTTGGGATTTGTATTGATGAACATCTTTCTAGAAAGAGGCACTTAAAGCAGCTCTTTTTCACTAGACAGGTGAAAGAGGGAGAACACTATTTTCTTTCAGTTCTTCAGATTTTACTGAATACATCAGTGTTAAGAGCTCATATCCAAGATGTGTGAGACATGATTTTACTGCCCTTAACTTGGCAGAACCACAGTCTGCATGTTGTATGGGCTAGTGGAATGCCCTAGCCATCAGAGTCTGCTGTGTTTTTTGATTTTCAGCAAACAGCAAAATATTGATTGAGGCCGAGTAAGTAAGAGTGAGAAGTAACGTGGTAGCTAACTTCTTTCCTTAACTGCAAAGTCTTGGATTTCAGGCTTATTTATCTCACAATAAATGTCCTTGGATTTGGCTTCTTTTTCTCTTCTCCCAGGTGGAAGTTACAGTTAGCATGCTACGCAGTAATTACTCTTCTTTTTTCTTTTGTTTTCTGTGATTCAGAGAGTATTTTACAACTCTATTAGGGAGGCTAAATAATACATTTTTGTTTAAATGTTAGGGAATTTAACTGGGATCTTACTTATAGTCCCTGCAGAAAGGGAAGAACTTTGAATCTGAATCTGCCATGTTTTAGATAAATTTTTCAGTCACTGTGCTATGAGGTGAGAGCAGGACATTGGAAGAGCGCCATGCTGGGGTGTAAAAAGCAGTAAATTACTGAGTTTGTGAGCTCTGCTGTACGCATGACCTGGGAGGCTTACTTCTCAGGATGTTGTGGATACACAGAGAGGCAGACATATAGGACAACTGAAGACCTCAGTTAATGCGGAAAATCCAGTTCCTAGGTTGGGTGGGTTAACACCTGACCCTCTGTAGACGTTCATTTTGCTCACTCCCATCTCTCTCTGTACTACTTCGATACAATCTGGCAGTTCTGAACACCTAAATGCTTTATATATCCTAAAGGAGTTTGAGACGTCTGCGCTATTTATTGGTGCATTGATTAATTAACCCTACTTTTTAATGAAGGTAATTTGCTCAAACTTCTCAAGCACGCATATGCTGTGTATGTGAATACCTTTATTCTGTCTCCTTTTGCAGTGAAGTTGTGCTGATTTATACTGTGTCAGGATGTGACCAGATAAGCGTGTGTGTGTGTGTGTACAGGGGGGAAATACAGTGAGTAAAGGAAGAAGAATTAAAATAGCATCATGGGAACAGTTTGGACTCTGATTAGTTTCAGTGACTAAAGGAATCCCCTCAGATATAGTGCTGCCTCATGGGGATATGAAATGGTCAAACAGACATAATCTGCTAGAGGACATCTGTGACATTGCATTCCTTTCTTGTCAGCATGCTTGCCAGAACAATGGCTGAGAGATTTACAGAGAAGCAGAAGTCTGTTCTCTTTTGTTGGTGTTGTCATGTTTTTGCAATATGACTTCTTCCCCCCCCGGTTTGGGTTGCAACATTGAGACATCACATTACATACACCACCACTTTTAGCGGGAAACCAAAAGTACAGCGTGCAGTAAATAGTTCAGGAGTGAGAGGAGGTATTTGTTACCATGACAAGGAGCATGTCTATGAAGAAAAGAACCAGCGTCCTCAGATAGTCTTGAGAGATTTGGGGACCTCACACTGCTCGGGTTCCTGAAGATAACAGTTATGGACAACTCCATAATTGCATAGGTGTGCTGAGCGTCCTCCGCACTGAAAAAATGCCCCCAAGCTTGATGTTTGTTTAGAAGAGACACAGATTTATTTGATTATCAGCTGTGAAAGTGTCATATCCACAGATCATTAATCCAAGGCTCCAATCCATTGCCCTGCGATGAGGTTATTTGCTGTAAAGCGTAACTATAACTCCCATACTTAAGACATGAATATTAACAGACCTCCAAATGAGGTCAAAAAGTCTTTTTCTGGGCTGCAGCTGGTTTTGTACTTTACTGCTGTGAAACAGCTACTTTACTTTTGCTCCAAATGTGACTTTAAAATGAAAGAGCATTTGTTTCAAAAATAACGACAAGAGGTTTTTTTGCCATAAATGCAGCCCTGAAGCTTTTGTTGTGGCAGGACCCAGCAGAGTCCAGTCTAAAAATATGCTGATCACCTGAAATTCCCAGGGGTATAGTGGCGAGTACTAAAAAGTCTGAGCCATTATGGAAACTCAGTACCCTTGTTGGCAGGCTGAGAATTAACCCTGCTCTGTGGAGAGAAAAGACCGCAGCTGCCTGGCCCAGGTTCCTCTCCATGAGGGAAGATCTCCCCCAGGTGAAGTCAATCATTGCAGGTCCCAGGCAGAGCGCTGTTAGAGGGGTGCACCTGTGTTGCTCTGGTTGTCACGTGCATTAGGTATAGGTGGGAAGGCGTCTCGCTGGCCAGGCTATAAGGCAGAGAGAGAAGTAGCAGTCGGATCTTGGTGAGAGTTCTCTAAACTGCTCAAGATTTTAGATGCTTTCAGGAAAGACTTGGAATCACCTCTGGGTAAGTATAGTGAGGGAATAATTTCTGTGGTGGGAAAGCGTAGGTGCCAGAGGGCTGTTTCAAAGGGACTGGTTGAATTGCCTTGAACAAAGCCAGGCAAGCTAAGTTCCCTCTCTTCCAGCTCCCACATTGCATTAATCTCTTGTGACAATGCAGTTAAGTGAGGGAATTCTCTTTAGTCACTGAAAATAGCAGCAAAGACAGTTACCATGGTGGAAAGTGCAGAGACTTAAGAAGCCTAAGGGGGACTGACAGAGCTTTGCAAAGCACATTTGTTTTCCTAAATTTTGTGGGGTTGAGGAGAGGTCAAGAGTTATGAAGTCTCTTGGTTTCTTTTCTAGCTGGGTTTTAAAATTGCATGAAGCAGACACAATTGATGAAGTTTACCATTGCAAAAATGAAGATATGCCATGTACAAAGAGTCTGGCTTCCTTTCAAAACAGCAGCAAACTGAAGAGGCTGGATACAAAGTGCTTTTTGCTTGTCTATATTGCAGAGCATCTTAGCAACTGCTTTTTAAGTGCTCTCTTCCACTCCTAATGGCCACTAATGCCATTACAGATGGCTCTGTACAGATGTAGACAGGCCATCTGAAAATAAGTCATCTTTCTGGCAGATGTCTCTTTTCAGTGTTTCCTTGAATCAGCTCAGAGTTTTGCATCTTTTAATTTCAGGGAATAAAGTAAGGTGTGGTCTGTGCCCATCTGAGGGAATGTTTTGGAAGTCAAAAAGTGGACAGAAAAGCCACAGTCTGTGCTAGTCTCTGCTTGGGTGAACAGAGCCTGCTATCACCAGCATTTCTGACTTGAATGCAAATTCAAAATTCAGTTCCCACAAATAGTCTCTATTTGAGCTTATTATTCACTGTTCATTTGCCTGATTCCTGCCAACAGTCACATTCTCTAGCGTGTTCAGCTGGAGAAAACATGAAAAGGGTGTAAATCCTGTTGATGTGAATTCCCAAAGGTATTCAAGTGACTGTTTCTGTTAGTTTTGTGGTATTCCCTCAGTTCTGTTTGTTGCCATGCAGTCTGTTCTCGGCCATTGTTCCCTGCAGGAACACACCGAGGCTCAAAACATTGCAATTAATGCAAAAAGGAAGAATAGGAATAAGCGCATATCACAGGTAAAGCACTCATTGCTCATCTGGTGACTAAAAAAAGTGTTTAAGTCCTGGCTTCCCCAGCTCCTCATTTTACCTGAGCTGGAAGACCCTCTGTTATTCTGCACATATACCAAGGAAGCCTGCTGTCTTTACTTCTTTCACTGCCTTTTTACCCATTGTCTGCTAAGAAGAATGGTGCTATCCTTCAGTTTGCGTTTTTCCTCCCTTGAAGTAAGCCAATACGGGAGGTTGCAGAGCAGGGTTCTTAAAATGCGTGCCACTGCCTGGTAACAACATCAGACAGACATTTTGCTTCCAGTTGTACCTGGCAGGGTGTGAGCTGGGACTGTGAGCTTGTAAAAGGTGGACATAAGTGCCCCTTCTATGTAATTAGTACCATTACCTTGTTACTTTTATTTCCTGTACACTTAGCTTTGAACTGAAAACCCTCTTCTCTTTTCTTGTTTTTCGTACAAGAAACCTGTTGTTCTCCTCCCTCCCCCCAACAGTGTAAGTAAAAAAAACCGCTACATTTTTACTTTACAGTTGAGTTGTTTGGCAGGTTCCCTCATGCTCTAATGAATTAGAGTGGTTCCAAGGTTGCTTCTCTTCGGTACTGTTAGACTTTGGGAGAGCAAGGCCACCTGGTTCAGCTACTTTTTTAGCCTGTTTCTCAGCTGACACTTTTCTCTCTAATTCAAAGTTCTGCCATTGCCTGACCTCTCTTCCTTTCACCTTTGACAGCTGAAGTATGGTGTGTCAGTTTTACTGTGATATCATATTTCTATAGAGATGATTCCCTTGTGGTCAGTGGAAGTTCTTTAACCAGTCCAGAGATTGAGAGCTTTTTTTTTTTTTTTTAATCTGGTCACATCCACTGAAGAAGTTCTCCCAGATAAAAAGACTGGTTAGCAAAAGAGGAGTTAGATGCTGATCATCTCCTGTGACAATTGGTGTGGGTATGGGATTGGATCAGGCAATAGCGCTGAAGTCCAAGTTCTGATGAGAACATGATGCTGCTGGTGAATGCTGACCCAATCAACAAAACATATCAGATGGAGTGGCAAATGGTTTACTTTAGAATACACTTTCCCACTTGGAACACGCGCTTTTCATTTTGAAGTTACAGTACAGCACAGCTATTAATGTGTTTTCATTATCTGCAGCTGTTTAGAATGAATTGAAGGAAATTCAATCAGGCATCAAGTAGTCAAAAGGCAACCGTAAGTAGGTCTGGGGCCTGTGCTAGTTATATTGCTGCTTTCACTGTGCACATCTCATCATTCACAGCATATAGAGAAGACAGAGATCCCTAAACTGGTCTTTTTCAGCTTACCTGTTGAGATGTGATGAAATGGTTAATTCCATTCCAGAAGCACAGACATGCCGTGGATAATATGTCCACAAAATGAGATCAAAGGCTGACAATATTCCTGATAATTAATCTGAAACAAAACCACGCCTACTTTTGCCAGTTGATCTGCAATTGGATAGCTGAAAAGAATTTGAGGAACAAGTGCCTGTAATCTTGCTTTTAATTGTGGATAATGCATTCTGTATTATGGCACAGAGTTACAAAGCGTGGCGCTTCTCTGGGAATTCCTCCGTCAAACAGTGTCAGGATGAACAAGAAGCAACACATTGAATTTTCCTCCAAGGGCCGCAGCAGCTGTGGCCATCTGCAGAGGAATCACTGGACTAAAGCAGTGGGCTATTTCTGAAACAGCTTCAGTAAGTTGCAGAAGCTTCATTTCCACAAAATCTCTTCCCAGGAGGTCTCTCTGAATCTCGGGTGGCTGTGATGTCACTCCAAAGCAACGAGCATCGTGAAGAGACTCAGCAGGAACAGCTGCTGCCTGGTGGAAGAGGGTATGGGGCAGAGGACCTGCAGTGATCACCACATCATCTCACATTTTGTGACCTGGAAGCATGTGCAGTAATGGTTGTAGCTTATGTGGGCATGGCAGGGGGGGCTAAAGGGCTCCTTTTCTGTCACAGAATCGTTTAGGTTGCAAAAGACCTTTAAGATCATCAAGTCTGACCGTTAATCTCGCACTGCCGTGTCCACCGCTAAACCATGTCCCTCAGCACCACATCTATAGGTCTTTTAAATACATCCAGGGGTGGCGACTCAACCGCTTCCCTGGGCAGCCTGTTCCAATGCTTGACAATCCTTTCAGTGAAGAAATTTTTCCTAATATCCATCCTAAATCTCCCCTGCTGCAACTTGAGGCTGTTTCTTCTTGTCCTATCGCTTGTTACTTGGGAGAAGAGACTGACCCCCACCTCACTACAACCTCCTTTCAGGTGGTTGTAGAAAACGGTAAGGTCTCCCCTCAGCCTCCTTCTCTCCAGACTGAACAACCCCAGGTCCCTCAGCCGCTCCTCTTAAGACTTGTACTCCAGACCCCTCACCAGCTTTGTTGCCCTTCTCTGGACACGCTCCAGCAGCTCAGTGTCTTTCTTGTGGTGAGGGGCCCAAAACTGAACACAGTATTCAAGGTGGGGCCTCATCAGTGCCAAGTACAGGGGGCAATCACTTCCCTAGTCCTGCTGGCCACCATATTTCTGATACAAGCCAGGATGCTGTTGGCCTTCTTGGCCACCTGGGCACACTGCTGGCTCCTATTCAGCCGGCTGTCCACCAACACCCCCAGGTCCTTTTCTGCCAGGCAGCTTTCCAGCTGCTCTTCCCCAAGCCTGTAGTGTTGCCTGGGGTTGTTGTGACCCAAGTGCAGGACCTGGCACTTGGTTGAACTTCATACTGTTGGCCTCGGCCCATTGACCCAGCCTGTCCAGATCCCTCTGTAGAGCCTTTCTGCTCTCAGGCAGATCAACACTTCCACCCAACTTGGTGTCATCTGTAAACTTACTGAGGGTGCACTCGATCCCCTTGTCCAGATCATTGATAAAGATATTAAACAGAACAGGCCCCAGTGCTGAGCCCTGGGGAACACCACTTGTGACTGGCCGCCAACTGGGTTTAACTCCATTCACCACCACTCTTTGAGCCCTGCCTTCCAGCCAGTTTTTGACCCAGCAAAGAGTATGCCCGTCCAAGCCATGAGCAGCCAGTTTCTCTAGGAGAACGCTGTGGGAAACAGTGTTAAAGGCTTTACTGAAGTCTAGGTAGACAAAATCCACAGCCTTTTGCTCATCCACTAAGCGGGTCACCTTATCATAGAAGGAGATCAGGTTTGTCAAATGGGACCTGCCTTTCATGAACCCATGCTGACTGGGCCTGAGCACCTGGTTGTCCTGCATGTGCCACGTGATGGCACTCAGGTTGATCTGCTCTATAACCTTCCCTGGCACCAAGGTCAGACTGACAGGTCTGTAGTTCCCTAGATCCTCCTTCTGGCCCCTCTTGCAGATGGGCATCACATTTGCTAACTTCCAGTGAACTGGGACCTCCCCGGTTAGCCAGGACTAGTGATAAATGATGGAAAGTGGCTTGGTGAACACTTCTGCCAGCTCTCTCAGTATCCTTAGGTGGATCCAATGTAGCCCCATAGACTTGTGTGTGTCTAAGTGCTGTAGGAGGTCACTAACCATTTCCCCTTGGATTATGGGGGCTTCATTCTACTCCCTGTCTTCCAGCTCAGGGGGCTGGGTACCTTAAGAACAACTGGTCTTACTGTTAAAGGCTGAGGCAAAGAAGGCATTAAGTAGGCATCATGATAATAGGTACCTGATCTTTAAAATCTCTTATAGCTCTGTGTTTTGATTCAAATGTTAATTTAAATAGATGAATTTGAGTTTGGTGCCCATAAGCAGATCTGCATTTAGATCTCGGCGTGCCTGGCCTTCTTGCCATGCTGAATTCCTTTGTGAACACTGGCTGCTTCATCAAAGCATTTGCTCCCCATCTGACTTTGAGTACCTCTCAGATTTTTCACAGCATTCGGATCCATTCCTTCGTGAGAAGAAGTCTATAGATTTATTGTGTTCCATCAGGAAGCTCAGGCTTCAGGATTTTCTCATTTGCAAGCAATATCAAGATGTCACTGTTGCATATACAGGTTGTTTCAAGCCCTTCATACCAATTAAGATGCCTGCACAAGGGCAAAGCAGGCATCTGGAGGAGACTCCACTATTTGTTCAGGCCAGAGATGTAGTCTTTGTGCTAATAGCGAACACACCTCTGAGTCGAAAGTGTTAGTCTCTGTCGTTCCAGGCACCCTACACCAATACTTTCCTGCCAAAAGCACCACAGGAGAGTGATGTCTAATAACAACTGGAACAGCGGCAATGAAAAGGTGCCTTCTGCCTCCTGTTCAGTACACTGAACAAAGCCTGAGCAACCGCGCTTTTGGGAGAGAAAAGTGAATCAATAACTCGATGAGGGCTGTCAAGTAATGCTGTTGTCTGCAGTGCCTTTAATGGTTTTGGTCAATAAACTGCAATTATTTTACAAATATGTGTTGTGTTTGCTTCTAAATCTATCTCCCTGCTTCCTATATTAATTTTTAAAAATGAGAAATATCCTAAGTGCTTGCATTGTATGAAATCTGTATTTAAAATCAATTGGTGTATAACAAAGGGCCTGCCTTTGCTTATTCAAAGACCACACACATAAAGCGCCATGTCTTCTGTAATATATTTTACCCTTTTTTTTAATACAAAGTTCATAAGAAATCATCATTTGCAAATTTTCAGAGGCTCTTCAAAAATTTATATTCTGTCTGCCTTTATTTTGTTTGGAGGTTGGAATTTGTCCAAGTGTCACCATATAATTTGCTTCACAAAATTTAAAAGAAGAAAGTAATCTCCAGACACCTCTACTATGTGAATTTCTCTCTCTGAATAATTTTTTTTTTCTGCTGTGCTGTAAACTTTAATATATACACCTTCATTTTAGATTAATAATATAACAATATAAAGACTCTTTTTACTGTACTTCACATTTAGTTGCTGAAGGGGAATTTGCTTTTCCCTTTAAATATTAAAAAGAAGCAATGGGGAGGTAGAAGACAAGGACACTGTTAGTTTATGTAAAATAGAAAGTAAGCTCAGCCCGGGAGATAGGGTTTTGCCATCTACTCTCCAAAGAAAATCAACACAATAGCTTTCAAATATTTAAAGGTGTGCTACTTTCTCAAATGTGCAGGTATCTGTAAAAGAAATAGCAAGAATAATCTTATCCTTAGATAGCGATCTTCCCCTTCAGTCCTCCCAAAGGAGCAGGAAGAGCAAAGAAAAGCAAAAGATTATTGTCGAAGTGATAATTGGGACTTTTTCAAAGATGCAGAAAGGTGCTAAGGGCTGTTTCAAAGTACCTGGGTATCCAGCTCCTTTGAGAGTTGGAGTATTTCTCCTGTTTTATTTACCATTAGTTAAGTGATTAGTGGACACGAGCCCCTGACCTCACTGAAAGAAAATATTCTGATAATTGCCTTTGAAACGTTTTGCTAAAAGAATTTTCTTCTGCAAACCTTTTCGATTTCCAGTGGAAGCAAGATCTTCTTGAATATTCTTGACATTTTATCTTTGAAGAACCGTTAAAATCTGGTCTCGTTTGCCCAAGTGGGTTAATCAGATAAAGGTAGGAGGGGGGAGGAAATGGAAGGCAGGAAGCATTGAAGTCCTAATGGCAAAGGAGAGGGGTTGGCCCCATCTGGCATTCAGCATCTCCCAGCCTGCTCCTTTTTGTAGGAACCGGCACCTATGCAGACAGCCCTCCTTGGGGTTTTGGTGTTTAGGGTCGGTGTAACTGATACAGAAGCTGCCGACCCTGTGGATGCTGGCAACAATGCATGGGACTCAAAAAGGCACAGTATGCTCCTGAGCTGCAAAGAATCTAGGTGAGAGAAGGACAACTGTGTAGATCTTGTCACTTAGAACAAAATAGCTCCCACCAACAGAGTCCCTGTTTCAGCAAAAGTCGCTAGGCTGATGCTTATCTTCGTTGACTGGTGTGCTTAAGCCACAGTATGCTTACCTTTCTGCTTTAATAGCTTATTAACGTAATTTTGAATTAACGGTATTCATTTTAAGTAACCTCTGTGTTTCACACACTGGTCAGACTGCTGCAGGAACAGAATATATAAAGATTTGCTGAGGGAAATAAGAATAGGTTTGAGATTAGCGCCTGCCTATTTTATATCTGTTGTATATTTTTACATAATACAGAAGAGTAACGATATCGCTATATAAGGTTTTATTCTGTTTGCAAAAACAGTCTTGAAAGTGCTTTGTGGACTATTTTTAGCAGGGACCTTTTGCCTCCTTTGCTGGAAAAAAAAAATAACTGCCTACTTACAATCCTAAGTGTATGGTGCAGCTTTGAGAAATTATGACAGCGTTCGGAGTGTGTGCCTGACTCTCACATGCTCACTCACATGCTTTTCCGTATTCACTTTCATTCCCAACATCTGCCAGTAGCTATGTGAATTCCGCAGTTCTTTGATATTACAATAGGCATCCTTTTACGAAGCTGCAACTTCAGTGGCAGAAGAAGTGGCTAGAGACGTGACTGGTGGTGATGAAATGGTAATATATTTCTGGGACTGTGTTTCTGGAATTAAGAAGGATAGCACGTACGGAAAGGCGTTTGCAGGTCTGCTCTTGGAGTATGCTAGTGTGCAGCCTGATGGGGTGGAACCTGGAAACACGGCGTCAAATTGCATCTTGCCAGAGTTAAAGGTGGAAAACACACTGTCTGGAGACACAAGGGCAAAAAGGATCCTGGACCAAATCCTCCCCGTTTCTAGAATGCATTATGTCGTTATGAATCAGTAGGATATGGCCATGGCTATTTTAAAACAAAAGCTTAGAATTTCAAAGGCCTTCCTATTTTTTCCTTACAGCCTGCTAATCATGTTTTTAAGCTTTGTATTAGCCATTTGAGAGACAAAATTAAAGAAGCTCTTTTAAATGGAAGGAAATTTTTCATCATGTTTAACACCTGTTTAATTTTTCTTTTCGTGTGTTTGTTATGAGATGTTTTAAAGTATAGTTACGTAGGTCCTGGTGGTGTAGCAGGACCATGCTCTGAAGGAAGGGAGGGCTGGATATTGCTGTTCTTTGTGGTCAGTGGGAGTTTTGTTAGAGCTGAAGCTTGCTCGGAACAAATCAAGGCTATTGAATTTTTGCTGCAGCTTTTAAAACAATTGGTAAGATTTTGTCATTGCTTTAGGGTCTTCAAAAGGTTCGATGGCTGCATTACCAGACTTGTAAGCTTTTGAAAGGTAGCAAATAGATTCACAGAAGAGCTGTGCTGCAGGAGAGAGCAGGGCCCGGTGACTCCATTCCCTAGAGCCGAGGCTGCGACCTAATATTTAGTACGTCCTAAGAATTTTCATGACTCTCTCATTCCTGCACATCTAGTCTCTGTAAAAGACAATGGGGTAACATTCTTCCTTCTTTAAAAGCTAGATAGAGAGGCGATGATGCTTTCACACTGCCTTGTCTCTGCGCTGACAGCGTACACCGTTGGAAAAGGCTTGAAAATGGTAAAAAGGGGCACATCAGAATAGGGTGGACCTTTTTCAGAAGGATTTTGTCAATGGCAACCCTATTTGGCTACTTTCAAAACTGGAGGAAACTTTTCCAAGGTTTTCCAGGCACGATTTGCAGATGCCCTCACTATTCACTGGGTACAAATAAAAGACTGAAGAGGGACTTATGGCTCCCTGATTTGAGACTGACTTTCTTCTGGCCTTGGCGTAGACTGGCACAGCTTGAATGCTGTCTGGTAGCTATGGGCCACCAGAGGCCAGCTATAACATGCTGTGACCATGCCTGAACCTGCTCTGTGTACAACCTCTTTCTTTCATAAAGGAAGAAATTTTTTCATGTGGAAAGGAATAATACTATCTCTTTTTTACCAAGAAGTATTTTACATGTGTGTATACATACATAAGTATTTACATTACATATATTCGAGTTGCCCTTTCCGTGCGACACACAGGCTGGCTCTATCAGCTACTCTCTCTGGACCCTCTTTATTCATCTCAGTAACTCAACTGGCAGTATGGTTCCTGCTTCTCCACAGACGATCCTGAGGCACAAAAAAAGGAGCTAATGCGAGTACAGTGGCTTCCCCATCATAACAGAAATGCGGAAAAGAAAAAAATCAATGTTGCCAAGTGAGCAGAATTGATAGGGAAAGCAAAGTTAGCATCAGACTGCTTGGAGAACATTGTGAGCTGTATGAAGTTGCTTATACCCCACGGAACAGCCACAATAAGGTGAGTTAAAAACTTGCTAACAAGTCTGGCAAGCTTGTAAGGTAGAGGCAGTGTATTGAATTCAGATTGGCATGGGTTTCAGCAGACTTTACAAGCCCCTGGAGGATGTTTAAAGGAAAGATAACGTTTTGGCTCTGTGCGCTATTCGCAGCTCGGGAATAATCAGAGCAACGAAGTACGGCTTGCGGTGAATGGCTGGCTGTGCCTTGCGAAGGTGCAGGCAGAAACTGATAAGCCTAATCATATTAGTAGGTGTGTTCATATGCTATTTTCATGCCGTGCAAAGTATACAGTTTGTAAGAGCAGACCTAAAAAGTCAACTCTTTATTGAATAGAATAGGAAAGCAATAACCCTTCTGGCTTGTGAGCAAAGACCTGCAAGGGGGGAAGAGGGGTGAGCGACCAGGAGTAGCACTCAAATGCAAGCATTGTGGTGTTGCTTGCACAGATTTCTGATGGGAATTCTTTGCTGTAATTGCAAGGTTTTCATCATAGCAAAATAGGCCATATGGTCCCTCCTTGTCTGCCTGCCTAAGTGAAAAATGACAGCCTTAGGAGCGAGAAAGAGGAGGAGGCATGACTTTCTAGAAAACATGGCTGATTTTATTCGGAGGAAAGAAGGTGGCTAAAATTAAGTAAATGTTTCTTGCCTTACCAGTTTTCTCCTTTTAAGTAAAAATTTATGAACTGCTGACAATTGTTATGCAAAACCAAAATCAACAGCTCATATTAGGGCTGAAATTTCAAAGTCTGCCAGCTTGATTCATTTTTAAGGAATGTGTTTGAACTGCTTGTGCAGCTTCAAGGTCAAAATTTGTAGATTGTATGCAGCTTGTGGTGATTACCTTTGAATTGTTTCTGATGTTTTGTGTCTTGTCTAAGCACACTAATAGGACACAATTTGTTACTATAAGTACTCTTTTTTTTTATTTCTATCTGCTCATTCAGATGACGAGTGTAGGATTGAAACAAAACCATAACTGGTGGGAGCTGAGGCAATCTCACAAAACCACTTTGTAGCTTAATGACATTTAAGTCCATCAAAGCACTAAACCATGCACAACTGAAGAATGTGAGTGGTTATAATGGTGATAGTGACTTCTGCACACACCGAAAACTATGTACGCATGGGCTTGAATATGTTTTTTGAGAACTCTTCATGCTTGGTGAATGGTCAGTTCAAGGAAAAGAAATGTTCTGGAGAAAGATGACCGTGGGAAGGTCTCCCTTTTGGACATACTTGCATTCATAACCTAACATTTAAACCTCAATATTATGGTTTTATAACACTTTCTAGATAGCATAATATCTCTTCTTTTCTAGCTGAATAGATCCTTGTAGATGGGTTGCAATAGGCAGCCTGAAATGTGAGAGAGAAACTTGTAGAATATCTGTGTATCATCTTTACCATGCCCTGCTGTCAAGTTTAAACCTAACAATGTGAACATCTGGTTCCAGTGTATGAACATATGGATAAGCTGTGCTTGACCATTTAGCTCCATAAACAGTGTTATCCGAAAGTATTCATTTGGTTTTGAATCTTGTATTATAAAGGCCGCTTCCGACTGCAAACACCTTTGACCAAGCTTCAAATATAATGAAATAAGACAAAAAGCAGAAAATGCTTTCATTGTCAGGCTGAGAATTAGTTTGAGCGGTGTTAGGCCAAGCCAGACCCAGAAATGTCAGTAGCTCCTGTTCCCCAAAAACACAGACAGAGTGCTACATCTGGAGATCAAACGCATTGGGTTATTTTAGATTAACGTAAGGAACAAACTCCAATTTAAACCTTTGGTCATGGAAATTTTTCACTAGCCAATAAATGTCCATCCACACTGCAAAAGCATGAGTTTGGCTGCCCACAAGTACAGATATTTTGTTTTGTGGCACAGAAATTGCAGTTATGTGAAGTCTTTAAACAAACAAAACTGCGTAGGCCGCTGACTGCATAAAGAGAGGCTGCTTGCCATCTTGTGCCGCACACTAGCTTGAACTTCCATGTTCTTGCAAGGTTTGTTTTGATTGCCTTCTGCACAACGGCAGCACTTAGGAGGAAAAAATCCCATTATAGAACTGTGTTTGCATCGCTACCGTAGTGATACTTAATGCCGAATCCCTTATGGAATGGTCCCTGCAGAGCAAGAAGGGGAACTCCTACGGTAGCCTGCCTTGCTGGAGGGCACTGTCTGCCATTCCTGCGCAGCCCTGGACCCCCATACTGCAGTCCTTCTCCGTAGGGAGTTTCTGTGGCTTTTCTCTGGTGCTGTCCGTGCCCACTTGCCTGCTCTGGGTTGACACGTGTGTTGTCACTTTCAACCAGCTGCCGCTGTATATGGGACTTCAGTCAGGCTTTCCTGTCCTCCCTGTGTTAGTAGGTGAGGGGGGGATGTTGCAGGGAAGTTCTCAACTTTTAATTTGTGTCAGTAACTGAACAGGCCCGCTGCTAAAGTCTTTGATGGCTCTAATTCAACTACACGTTCCCAAGTTTCCCTGCAATTTCATGGCATTTGCGAAGCTGAAATGCTAGCTTTGCTTTAGGCACAATGTATGCTTGAAAGTTTTGAAAATAAGTTTTCTCTACCTTTGTGTCTCACTGTTATATTCCTCTCTGTGGAAAGCTCTGCCTTTCTTAAGCAATCCTGAGCTGTAAATTGATACGCTTTTCTTTTTCAGAATTTGCTCTGTAGGGACCAGAATATATTAGCTCTGAAAGTTGTTGGAAATGTTTTCCATTATTATGGGAGCTTGTCAAATTCACAGTCCATGTGGAATGCAGATGCAGCAGAAACATCCACTGTCGTGCTGGTGGCAATGCATTCCAATTATCCTGGCACTGGTGGAGGGGAGGGTATTTTTGGTCCTCAGGAAGCACAAGAGCATGACACTGCATGTTGCAAGAATAGGTTTCTTTCCTGGTTTCAGATGTAATTGTGGGGTTAAGTGAAAAAAGAAATGTCAGGCTGAAGGAGTCCAGGAGCGAGTGGTAAAAGGAGACTGATGGAATTACAATAGCATATGGAGATAGGATTAGAAGACCGAATTTCAATTTCAATTACACCTTTACAACCACTCAGGAATCAATCAGCCATTTTTCATAAACTAGGTCTCTGTATGGATTGATTTGTTATTGTTGCAAAGCCTTTTGCACTAGTCTCAAAACCTTTTAACAGTCTGTCTTCTGTGGAGTTTGGAACAGAGCATCTCCCGGTCCCAAAAGCCTCTCCTGCAGCAGGATATTGTCAGGGATGATAACTCTCTACTGGTCTTTTCATCGCTAGAAGGCAGGACCGTTGCACTCACCGCTGCAGTTACATGTCCCGCATAGGAAAGGATATGTTCTTAAGAAAGAGTCAAGCTCCTAGAAAGCACTTTTGGAAGACTGTGAAATTATGTTCAGTTTTTGGAATTCACCAGATTTCATAAAGCTTTTGCTGGATGTTTTGCCTCCAGTCGTTCCAACTCTCTTCTTTTTTTTTCGCAAAGGCAATGCAATTTGCAATCTGTAAGGGAGACTTTCAGGCCTGCATTGCGCCTGTCTGTCAACCACAGATCAGATCGCACTGAAATATTTACATTGGGTGCCAAAAGCCAGAGATTTCTGAAATCCCTACTCCATTCTGATAACTGAGTACCCCAGATTTGCAGCAAGTGAGGAGTCAATCAGGTATTTTTATTATAGTATTTGATTTTTTTTATTAATTTAAAATGATAGAGGGAAATAAGTTTATCTGTGAAATATCTGTGCTGACAGGCCTGCAAAGAAAAGACGTCAGGAATACATGTAACCAGAGATAACTTTTCTAAGCCCAGATTTGTCAACAGCAAACCAGAAGGCAGAAACAATGTGAAAATGTCATTTCCCGGTGGAACCAGTATATAATTGACACTTGTAGTCTGCAATGCCTGTTTCTCATTTAACAGCTTTCACAGTAGAGGTACTTAAACTTTACTCCACGTTTTCTTGTTTAGTCTCAATTTCTTACTTTGACACACAGCAGAATCCTAAGGGGAAATGAAACTACAACCTAGCTGCTTGTAAGCTGATGAAACCTTTCTGGGAGAATCAATCCAGAAGAGAACTTGGTATGATAGACTGCAGCTGGCTCCATGCAAGGTTTACAAAGCACTGTCTTAAAACACACTGATTTTTTTTTTTCCCGGGGCGGGGGGGAAAACTCGAAGTAGAGCATCGAGTTCATTTCCAGAGAGTAGTTTTCAAATCTGGTCAAGCAGATCCTCGCATGGTTTCAAAAGACATTACTGTTTTCCTCTCTCCGCATTCATTCACCATTTAAAAAACTGCAGATGTTAGATGAGCTTTTTTCTTTCAGCATACAGAACTGTTTAGTCAACTAAGTCTGTCCCTTCAGGTTGAGTGTCTTCTTTGAGGTGATGGTCTCAGCAGACTAAACTGCCCATATTGAGAGGGTTTGTCTAAAAGGCTAAGGATCCCAGGGCATGCATCCCAGTCCTGCTGGTGGGAGACACTGGCCAGCAAGAGTCCCTCGGCCCTGCATCTGTTAAAATAGTCACTTAAAAGATTGAGTACACAGATGTGGCCTATAAAGAAGAAACAGTAAATTATATTTTCACTAGATTTTCTATGAGTGCTTTAAACATTCAAATAGTGAAGATGAGGATAGAGATGCTTTTTGAAAGAAAGGAAGGAGAAGTTTTTACTTGGCTTTGAAGAAGGTGATTAAGGGAGGTAGTTTCGGGGAGAGGGAACAGGGGCAAGACTCCTCAAAGGTAAGTATATTCCTCTAGCTTTAATTTCTGGAAAGGGTGAGATTTCAGATTTGTCCTCAGGATTCCCTGCTAGCTCAGAGAGATGCCTCACTGCTTGGCTGGCTTCCTTTGGGCAGCTCCCAGTTTATTAGTTGGCTTCTGTGGTTCAATTCTGAGATTATGGCAGTCAGGGGAAGAGTCTGGAGGCAACTATTTGGGGACAATTACATGCAGACACCTGTCCTGATAGGAAACCAACTCCCTTTAGACCTAGGGTGACATTGCTCAGGTCAGACAAGATTCCTTCTTGAAGGGGACTTGTCAGATAGTCATGATTTTTTCCTAGGTTATATAGGGGTTTTCTGGGATATCGTACATTTAGTTCTCCTTGTATGTAGCACACACAGCCTAGGTAGCTGACTCAGGGCTCCCCTGTACTTCTTGCTTGGTGAGAAAGTAGGCACAGTGGCTGCTCAATACTGTGACATCCAAAGGTGTTTGCAAATCTGGATCTTTGATTTCCAGGTCCAGATTTAGGAAACAACTAAGTGTATGATTTAATGTATGAATCAGGTCCTCAGGGACCCATTCTTGATGACGGATATAATTATTTTCCTTTCTTCTACTCTGTCTCTTTTAGCTCCACAGACTGCAAGTGCTCAGCACTGAGATGGCCAGTGCTGCAGTGTCCTGCACCTGGGGTGAACTGCAGAGATAATGGATTCTGTTGGATCTCAGTAGGTAAATGCAACCTTTCTACCGCAAGAATGTTGGGCACCCTGATCACTGAAGAAACATTCACAGTAATTTATCCTATTGCAGTGTCCCCAGTTTACCTGCATTGCTCAGGGAACAGTGAGGCATCTTAGAAGAGCTCTGATGCTAAGTTGAGATGGCCTGACAGAAGCATCTGCTCCTGCGTTCTGCTTGGGGCATGGGGACCGCTGGCAGAGCGAGGAGGCAGGCAGCGGGGACACTGGGTGTGCAAACGGATGCACAAAACAGATTTCCAGCACTCGTCAGTGATTGTTAGAGTGGGAGGTGCAGGGTACCAATTTGCCCTGCTTTATATAGTGCCACCAAATAACAAATCAAAACCAGTCTCTTTCATATGTATTGATCAGCTGGTAGTTCCTGTATTGATTTTTGCAAATGTGAGTGAAATAGAATATGGTCTTGGGCAAAACTCAGAGTGTTCATTTCATGTGGATGGAAATAGCGGTGACTCCCTGTTCTGCTGTGTTGTGGAGCTCGTCGCAGGATTCAAGGTACCTGCGGCTGATCTCTATCTGTACCCAGAAGTACATCCCTCAGCAGGAAGCTGCTTTGGGAAAGTGGTGGGATTTTTTTCCTTTTTTAAAGCCACATATGCTATTGCTGCCTGAAGGGCACAAAGCAGAGGTGATATTGCAAAGCACAGGGAAGTATGCAGAGGTGATAGGAAAAGGAAAGATGAAGTGTGGCATGCTGAACTCCAATGTTAGAAAAAAAACAGATTATTTTTTTTTTTAATGAGAGCATCCAAATTGCCTTCCACCTTGCTGAGCAAACCTGTTCCTGAAAATATGGCAAATTTTACCTTTCTTCACCTAGGCACTCCAGGGTTTCAAATGATTGATATTTTATGATCATTGTTTCTCCTCTTTTTTCCTTGTTTCCTTCATCATACTACTTTCTCCCTTTGGTCGAATGTCCTATACAGTGTTATCTAGCTTTTATGCTGCCATTCGGTACTCTGCAGGCTCATATGTTGATTTGCTAGTCATTATGCTATTCATGTGTTTCATGTGGGCTGTTTCTCTGTGCCTTTCAACTCCTGTTTTTTCGAATAAACAAGACAGTAAAGTCAATGCTAATTTTTACCTGTTTACTGATTCAAAGAGTGAGGATTCTGTTGGTCACCTAAAATGCAAAATTACTTGCAGGTCTTTTCATGTAACTGTGTGCTTCTTAAGTCGACATGTCATAGATGACTTTAAAGAGAGTTTTTTTCCTAACAATGTACAGATATAGGTAGTGCCGTTAGCTTGTTTAGATGAAAACCAGATCAAACTAGGAAAAAATCTCCAAACTCGCCTTCCACACTGAAGTAATTTTGTATGTGATAGCTCTGTGTTTTCTGTTTATCAAGATATCTTTAATCTCTTTATTCCTTTCACTGAAAGACATCTTCACTTGTTTGAAGGTCCTTGATCACCACATTCAAACTGGTTGGCAGTGACAGCTCATGTGCAGAGTACTCTTTTCATACCCTTGTGTGCTTTCTTTGAGGCTTACCTAATTTGAGGAGCTGACAAACAGAACAGTTTTGGGCTGCTTCCTGCACCACATTTGCCTGTAAGCTACCAGAGCTTGTGTTGTGTGCATTCCTGGAAGACAGAAGACAAGAATGGACAGGCTACGTGTAGGATGAGGGGGTTTTGGCCCAATCTAAATCCACTCAAGTACCAAAAGGAGACGTTTCACCTTTTTCTGTTGGCTTCAAGCCCATGTTTCACATTCTCCCAGCTGTCAGTGCCTGCCCTCACACATCTGGCTGAAAGATAATCTGTTTCTTTTAAGTAGTTTAATCCGGGTTTTAGATTACATTATCTGACCTAAATTTTCATGTTGATTTGGATGTTCCCTTTTAAGGACTGAGCTAAAATGCTGAGGTGACACGTGCAGCAGAGGTAGACTTGTGTTTCAGTCCTAGAAAAGGTGAGGTATGTGTACAACCACCCCGACTTTGGTAGGACTCGCAAGATTTAGGCAGAAGGGTGTAACATGTAGAATCAGTGCCTAAAATTTCACTCAGCATTTGTCAGAGTGTTTAGCTCAGCTGCCTCATATTCCACAAATTTTCAAAAATACTGGTGTTTCTTTCTGCTTTGGTAAGAGAAAAAAAGATCTACAACCCCCACCTCGTATGTGGGAACATCCCCAATTCTTTGAAAATTGTAGCTACATTTCGGAAGGCTCCCTGTACTGCAGGGAGTCCCAGCAGCAGGCAGACCTCTAGAAAATATATTTTCTGTGTATTTGAAAGGACCATACAAGTAATTCACTTTCCTTTTATCAGCTCTTTTTTTGTTTTGTTTTGTTTCCCTTGTAAAGTTATAGCATGTTTTGATCCCTACATCTTACGGTTAGTTACTGACTTAGTTATTGCTCTTCACAGCTCCCTTTTTTCTCTTTTCCCTTTTTTCCCCTTTCAAATAGGGACTCTTGGTTTTGCATGAAATCTGATCTGTAGGTGGCTACAATTGAAGCTGTTAAGAATTTATTTTAAAAACAAGAAGATCCCTCCTCCTGTGAAGACAAGCTGTTAAAATAATGTGCACAACTGAACACGATCTAGTCTCCTTTTAGACAGTCAAAGTTTCTAAAAGGAAGGGAAACTGGCCTCTCTTGTCCTGAAAAATGGGAATTTTCCAAGGTTAGCTTCTCTCCGTAATGTGCAACACAGTCAATTTCTGGAGAAATTCCTTAATACTTCATTTTGACAACCATTGAGGGAAAGGGCTTGAGGCTAAATCGGAGTCCTATATCTTGTGTATTTTAGACCTAAAAGCTCAGTGGGTTCTCTTGAGGGAACTTATCCATATGTGAATAACGTGAACAATTAAAAAATGAAATGATTAGCTTACATTTGGTTTGCCTGAGGCTGTAAAAAGGGAGTAGCCTTCTTGCAAGTGAATGTGATGTCTTTTAGAAGTATTTCCCTATATTTGCCAGCGGTTCCCTATCCTTAAAAAAGTTACAGGATGACTGTTGCAGAAGTCATTGGAAAAAGTGAAGAAATAATATTGAAATTTGAAACACTCTTTCTCCTGGTCTTCAATACAAATATAACTGGAAACAAGAATTTGATTTGTTGATAGAAGTAAATACCGTGTTTCCAAACTGGAGAAATATTTCATGCGTTTTCTTTTTATTCCAGAATAAAGCATAGGGGTGGTCTTCCATGAAGTCACTGTTCCTATTCCCAGTATTTTTTCTGATCAATAGCTGAAGATGTATCTTTAGGGATGAAGAGACTGGCTCAAGCCTCACGATGTGTGTCAGCACCCATAGCAGCAGCGCCTGCCTGCACACCAAGCCCTCAAGGCCAGGTACCTTGCCCTGGCCGTGTTCCTAATAGTGGGGCCTAAGGGCTGTTCTGGAGCTGTGTCCAGCTATGGGACAGGGGCAGGAGTTGAGCGAGGAGAGTTTGCTCTCCAAGGGAAGTGGCTAGTCAATACTGAGTGGAGCCCGCACGCATATGTGCAGGCAGGCCGTGAGGGGGGCCCTGGCTGGAGAGTGCACCCACACTTGGAGGGGTTCATCGCCTCTGACTTCTGGTGCCCGCAATGTAGAAGTCCACATCTGAGTCGGATGTCAAAGAGGCCATTATAGTCAATGGGGATCTGTTCGTTCTAGAGAGAGATCCATCTGTGTACGTGGAGTACGTGGTGGGTTGTTCTCCAGACTTGGGTATCACACAGGTCAGTGCGAAGTTGCTCAAAGCTGGCCTGTTGCTTTATGCAGGAATCACAGAATCACCGGGGTTGGAAGGGACCTCTGGAGATCATCTAGTCCAACTCCCCTGCCAGAGCAGGGGCACCTAGAGCAGGTTGCACAGGATGGTGTCCAGGCGAAGTACCAGCGCTTTTGCTGCCCTGAGCACTGTTTAGTAAAAGTACCTTTGTCTCCTGTGTCATAACAGGAGGTCATATGCAGGTCATAGCACACGCAGAAACTTTGGGATAGTAATTGACTGTCTGACACATCCAAGACCTATAACAAGTTCTTCCCGCAGCCACAAGTTCAAATCCCACCCGTGTTAACCTTAGAAGTCTAAAGTAAACTTAGGAAACTTTCTGTTCTTTATGAATACGTCTGTAATACACAAGGGACGAATATGATTTGGTTGTACTTTATTTCCCCTTCCCATGGGTATAAGTAAAAAGCTAAAAAGGACATTCTTCCTGCACTACATCTATATTTTAGATATGTATGTCACAACAAGATGAAAAGACAATTCTGAATTCAGTGCCTGTTTGTGCCTAGCATTTATTAAACACAGTGCAATTTGAAGGCGGTAACATACTGACCATGTTTGTAAGAACAAGCGCTATTTGTATTTAAAGACAAAGCAACTGCTGAAATTTCCTGGCCTAGATTCATCATTATATTTCCGTGAGGTGCAGTGACTTACAGCTGAGGCACCATCAGCTGGGCCAAGGCTGACCAGTCTGCCTCTCTATCTTTCTTTACAGAAGTCTGAATGTTGATGGGTTTATCATGTTATCTGTCGTATTTTTTTCCTGGATTGTTGTGACAGGAAAATATTTTTCTCCTAACATACAATCATTTTGACTTAAGCAAAAAGTGGCTCGTTTAATTCTTGAAGCAACTGACTAACCAAGCAACTCCCTACCCCAAATACGCCATGAAGGTGGTTTTTCAGATCTCGTGACTTATATAATGCCGCCGGAAAATGGAGCCAAACCAGTGATTTGCATGTGATTTGCCAAGTTCTAATTTACTAATTAGTAAATGCTATTTAAGTGTATCTAAACCCCAATTTTAAATTAGTATGCATGGTAAAATAAACAAGCTAATTGAAAACAGGCAAAGTAAAGTTCATATGAAACCATATCTATTGATAAAAAGCTGTTCTTTCGGTCATATAGTCTCTTACGGTTTGTTCAAATGCAGTGTTGTTTCTTGAAGGGGTCACAATGCTGCTGGTAGTCACAGCGCTCAGGATCCTGCCTGGATTGGGACTTTCTGGACCTTAGTATTAATACAAAATGCACCCAGTACTGTTGTATAATATACTGTTGGTATCCAGGCTGTAACAAACTAGCCTTTGCCTTTAAAGTATGCTCGGGAACGCTTTCAGTCATTTGCATATAGTGAAAGCTTAGAGAATATTAATAACAAGCTTATGTTTTGGTTACGTATATTAAATGAAGTGTTAAGTTAATTATGAAATGTCATGAATTTTCTGCTTTATATCATTGGAGAGAAACACCGATTATCAAAGAATATCTCAACCTTTATTTTCATGCCCAAATGTGGTTACGGAGATACTGAGATGCTCCTTAGAATTCTGATTTTGCTTTCCCAGTTCAGAATATTTCTCTTTTATTCCAAGTTTTCAACAATAACTGTAAACATGCCATTCTGATTTATATATTACATTTTGCAAATTATCTGTTACAAGAGTATTACAAATACAAGACCATAATTTAAGGAGTCATTTTGGTCAAATGTCAAAGACCCAACCCAAAACTGTCTTACAGAAATAATAAAGTAGGACAGTTTGGTTTGGTATGAAATCTAGTTAACATTCAAAGAAATTTTGTTAGGCAAGGTTTGGCAAAATGTATGTATTTTCAGAAACACTGAAGCCCTGTAATCATCAAGTTCAGGAGAAATTACAACCCCTCAGTTTAGGTAATAGGAAGTCTTTTCCTCAGGAGCTGATACTGCTAGTGAAATAACTGATGGAGGCCAACAAAAACGGAGTGGCAGCTGACATTGTGTCTCCATCAAACCTGGGGAAATATATGCCTGCCTTCTCCAGGAAACAGAGGAAACACTCTCAGTAGAGTAACCGCCTTCCCTGCTTGCTTCCTGAGTTCCCAGTTTGTGTTATTCACCCTTGCGAGAGAGCAAAGTACGAAAACATCTAGCAGCACCAAGAAGATTTTTCTTTCCTCAGCGTTGTGGCAGAGGAGAAGGTGAGGGTGAGAACGGCCTAAGACTGTGGCTCATTTTTGTCCTCTGCAGGGATGAGAAAGGCATTGCCATGGCAGTTTGAATGCTTCCCAGGTTAAACATGGGATACTGTATTGCTGGGGAGGACAAAGCAAGCAGTGGTAAACAGAAATAGAGGGATTTAAGTTTGATTGATAGATTTAATACTCATAATGTTCATGTTTATCTCATGATAATATACGTAGCACTTTGGGGGGATGGGGGGAGGCTTTCTTTGCGTCTAGAGGGTTTTGTTGATCTCACCTTTGGCCCCTCTGGTTCTAGCTGGGCCCTGCTGCTGAGGATCCAGGGAGATGATCCAGCTGAAGATTAATATTTTGTTGTCATGCTGTAGGATTAGTTTTCAGCTAGCGTGTGACAACTGCTGCAAGCATCAGGTGCCGGGAGATGGGGCAGAACACAGGTTTGGGTTTAAACCATCATCTGACTTTATTGGCAGAACATGTCGTCAGACGTATTCCACCTTTACAAGTGTACAAATTATTCATCTTCCACAGTTCTGCTGCAAAAAGGGAGCTTTGCTCTTTTGCCATGTTTCTTGCAAGGAAAAGGCTAAGAACTTGTGCTTAAAGATTCTTCCTTTTTTTAAATCATAAGGCCAAATGTGTCACATGTTTGTTTGAGTCCCTGTAGCAGCAGAAGATCCAAACCCAAGAATATCTAAAGCAGTCTGTATTGAGCACTGGACCCATTTCCTCTTTGCAAGTCCTAAGTTCTAAACCTGCAAAATGGAAAAGCTTTGTGGAGTTGATGCATGGGGAAACTTTGTGCTTGCTAGACTTACGTATTTTTTTTCAAAATTGAATATTTTCATCTTAGGGAAAGTAGGAAAACTTTGTCATTTTCATAGCAAAATGAGCAGGTTTTTTCCTACCTATGGCAATTGCATTTTTGTCTCGGAGAAAGTATGAAGCAAGACTGAAAATGTTTGGTTAGTGTTGGAAGTTAATTATGAATTGTTGGACCCCTGTATTTGGTTATATTGGTTTGGAATATGTGGCTCCCAACTAGACTGGTTTAGAAATTTTGTTGTCTCAGAGGCTCAGTACTTCTGTGCCAAATTGCAAATTTTTTTTCAGTGTAGGCTTCACATGGCTTCCCTCAATTATTTCTGCCTTCGTAGTGGAGTGAAAATCCAAAGGACTGATACCGGCAAACAAATGAGAGGTTTTCACACAAGATCCCCACGTTTTATTGATTCTCGCATTACCTCAAGCAAAAAGTAATTGTACTAAGAACTTCTATGAACCCTGGGTGTTATTTCCATCCACTATTGTGTATCCCTGGGAATAAGTCAGAGTAGTTCTACAATTCCCCTTCTGTGAAAGTGAACTACCATGAAGAGAGACGCATATGATGAACTTCAGTGAAAGAGTGGCAGGGTCTTTGCCCCTGCGACTGTACCAGAGAAACCAATGAAAAATATGTTCTCAGGACCTACTAGTACTACCATGTGAGAATTAAAAGCACCGAAGTCCTAGTATTGTGGGACCCCAAGAGAAGAAACTTGTGGTGCTTCATACAGTGTGATGCCAGAATGGGTTCCCAAAATAAATATATTCTTTCTTTTTCCCAACTGTCTTTCAAGCTTCAGTTTGAGTTTTGTAGCTTGCCCTCCAGCTTCATTCTTTTGTTCTGTTTTTGTTTGTTTGTTTTGCTTGTTTACTTGCCACTGACTGTGGCCCTGATTAAAAGAGCAGCTGCTGTTATACCTCTTGCAAGACCCCACCAAGATCCTGTAATCCAGGCTGTATGGCTTCCTATGACTCCCAGCAGAAGCCTGTTGTAGAACAGGCATTGAATGAAGTGTAATGTCAAGACACCACCTTAGAAAATTAGTCAGAAAGTGAGTCAGGAGGCCTGTTGCAAATGGTGTCGGGGTTAGAAAAATACTTGCTGCCTGCAAAATTCCAGAAAATATGTCTTTGAACTTTCCAACTCTTCTCATGACATCAGGATTTCCATAGATGCAACACAGGCCCTTGAATATATTCATCTCATACACAATTTACGTAAATAATTTTCTGCTGCATCAGTGTCAGCAAGTGGTAGTATGGCTAGGAACTCACCTTTAAGACTTCTGCAGGGTTTGGGGCCATCAGCTCTTGATTTGCAGAAATATCTCTGATTCAGGCCACTATTGAACAAATTTCTAAATATGATTTTCTCTCCTGGGTTTTGTGGTCCTTAGAAGGATCACAGCCTAGCTAGTTAAACTGCTAGTCGTTTTCCAGTCACAGCCTTTGCCTGTCAACAAGATTAATCTTCCTGCAAGTGAATTTAGACGTCCTCAGAAGGTGGGATAGCTTTTGGAACAACCTTGCGCTGACTGTCTGGCAGAGCTCTCTTGGCTTGTGTGGAGGATGGTCTAATCTGTTCAGTGTTGGATCTCAAAACCTGTCAGATCTGTGATTCTTCTGAAGTGTACGTAAAACCAGCAGCAACTTGCAGGTCTCTTAGCAACACACCATTTTAGGCCGTAGGGAAGAAAGACTTGTGGACTTCAGTCTGGGCTGCTGTGATTTACTTCTCTGAAGGTCTGTCACACAATGTACATATTTCTGCTTTGAGCAGTAAATTGTGTATACCCATTCCACAGATATTCTCCAGCAGGTTACAAGTACTTTTAACACTCCTATCTTGCTTGTAGCCATGTCCACTTCACTTTGATTAGTCAAGTTCTTTCAATTGAAAGATCGGTCTCTGTCTCTGTTGTCTTGAGATGCCTCCAAGAAGTAATCTGGAGCTGCAAGTAACCATAGTGTTACTCATTAAATGGCACCATTCATCTTGTCTGTGATTGCTGCTAAAGTGACAATGGATCATCTACCCACTAGTAGTTCTGGGTAGAATATATCCACTTTCTTATTTTTGTGCAGGTGCTAGAAAGAGAAATGGAAACTTGCTGAATAGTTTTAACCCCTACGGGAACTGCATTCTGCATCTGGAAAGAGTTTCTTACCAGGTATTGTTTAGTAAACACGCTGTAATGGCTCTTTCACAAGGAAGAGTATTGTGTAAGTCGCTTTCAGCACCAAATCAATCACCATTTGGCATGCACTGTCATAATGAAAAAGGAGCGGTATTTAGCACCAAAATATCATGAAGCATGGATACAAGGATGCTCTAAAGGCAAACAAACAACACTGATTGCTGTATATATATTTCATGGCAGTGCCAGTATGATTCTTTACATCTGTTATTCCCCCTCATTTACTTCCCTCCCAAGGACAATTGTATCAGGGCTTTTATTAATTCAAAAGAAGTAGAAAGAAATGTGCTTAGAGCTTTCTGCCCATAAACAGAGAGACATAAATGGTTGCTCAGGCTTAGTTTTGTCCTGGTCATGGAAAGGAGCCCAGGTGCCTGTGTCATTCTCTCCGCTAAGTCAGGGGTTGTTAAGTCTCTAGTGCATGGATGAGGATCTGAGCTCCTCCACATGCACGTGATTTCTCAGTATGGAAACCTGAGTTGTCCTGACTTATTCCAAAAAGTTGCTGCTGGAGTCAGTAGCAGAAGGGGAGCATATCTGTTAGGGTGAGCAACAGTCCCCAAGGGGTTGAGAGGCAGGGGATGAGAGCTGGAGTGAATTACAGTCCCTGGAAACCTCTCCATCGGCAGAGGAAATCACATCGTTCCCTGAGGAAGGATCCTGGGGAGGTGTCTGTCTTCTGGATAGCTTCTTTGTGTGGAAATACACTCGAGATTAGGTCTGAGTGTAACACAACCCGTACTCTGGGTTAGTGCATGCTGTATTTCTAAGATGGATCAGTAACAGTGTGACAGCCCTTATCAGTGAGAAACTGATGGAGGGACAAAAACCTTTCTTAGATGTAATACTGACCTGGAACTTTTAGGGCAACCTTTTTCCGTTAGCTGGGAAATGGTAGGATCTGGGCTGGGTTTTCTGAATTTGTAACTTTTTTAAGAGACCTTTTGTTTTGGCCAGTTTGGGTTTTTTCCCACTTACATTTCTGATAAAATTTTATAGAAATCGTAGTTTGGATATTTTCTAAACCAAACATTTTTGTTTTTTAGATCTGAAGTTTCCCTTCATTTTGAGATGCCAGCCAATTATAGTTAAAAACGCTTGACGAAAATAGGAAAGAAACACACAAACATAAGGAGTCCAAAACACATTGATTGACCCAGAAACATAGTTTCTTATCTTTGTATATTGAGTTCAAGCCATTTTTGAGATACTCATATTTCAGGGTAGAATAACTTTTCAAAACTTTAATGTTTATGCAAGATGGAAAAGGTTTTTTCCACTCAGATTTAATTGCCCCAGTATTTTAAAATAGTCTGTGAATTGATTTGCAGTAGTTTGTCAGGGAGAAAGCCTAGCTATGTTTCTTGCTAGTGAAAGCATATTTCTACACTTTTTTATGTGCCATTTTACCTAGCACCTGAGGAGGGGAGAACCTTTCCTTACGCTGTTCAGAGGCACTAACAAAATCTGAGCTATTCCCTTATAGAGAAAAGTTACTCAGAGAACTGTATAAACGTCAGGTGTCATTACTCATCTGTGCATGGATGGAGGGCAATATGATATAGCAGGAAATATACAAATACTGCTTATGAGAACTGAATTTCAGAAGATAAAGGTGAAATTGTGAACTATGTGTTGAAATAAACAGCATCCCAGAATCTGTTTGGAATTTTTTTCTGTTGAGCCAAGTAAAGTGTTCGACTTCTATTAATCAGTTTATTTTAATTGGCAAACTGTGATACAATGGTTAATAAATCTTGCAGCAGAGAAATAAGGAATAATGATTGAGCCCCGTGGAATAAATTAGCTGTCAGAGGAGCTGCTCTTCTATCAGCAGGTTTCTGTAACATTATCACATCCTTATTATCTAGGTTACACCTCTCACAGCTGCAAACACTACAAGATAGAATGATAAAGATCCTTTAACTGTGTTTCAGGATTGAAAAACGGTGATGCTGTTCCAAAGAGGCTTTTGTTCTGCATGTTTACTGGACAAAATGTATTATATTTCATATTATTTCTTGCAGGATAATACAGTTGGGTTTTTTTCAGATAGCAGGGAAGTTATCGAAAGGAAATGGCACTGACTCAGATGTAGACTGCATAATGAAACCTGGGGGTTCTTTTAATGGCATACACATTTTCAAGATGTTTCTTGCTGTTCCTGTGATCTTATTTGAATAACCTTTCAAGATATTGGAGGGAAAGGCTATTTCATTCTTCCATCTCCACCCCCTTTTCTTACACGCACAAACTATGAACTAGGATATTGAAGCATTGGAAACTTTTTAGGTTACACAGAGAAGAGAAGAAAGTCTAGATTTCCTCTATAAATAGCGGACCTGGAAAGTAAGAGCAAAAGCAAGTTCATAATCCAAGTCAACTCAATGTCTACCTTTTTAGCACGGAGCACCAGCCTGATGCGGCAGTGGGGAGTCTCGCTGCTCTCCCAGAGAGTTCTGTATCAGCATCGCTTACGTGACTAAACCTGTCTGACCAGAGAGGCAAAAAAAATATGTCTATTCTCTTCAAGGAGTAATGAACTGTGTCTGCAGCTTGAAGTGAAATGTAGTCCACTGCTCTGGACATTCTGGGTGCATGCAAAAAGGTGCTCTAGCTGATGGCCACAAAAACCTATGCAGTTTCCTCTCCTTCTTTCACAAATTCTTTTGTCTGCTGGTTGCAGTTTTAACTGTATTTCTATTTGAGCTATAAACTCCAACTCACATTTTTCCTTTTTCTTTAACTTAGGACTGATGTGTGATGTTTTACCAGGTTTCCTGCACGTGTTAGTTCCTCTGAGATCTTGAGATTACTCCGCAAATGATAAAGACAGAGTAGTCCTGAGCACCAGCTAACCGGGTCCATGGGAGGAGTATCAAGACACGAAGGGATGTGTTCTTCACTGTAAGTCTTTTCTCTTCCTTTTTCACATTTCTTTACTTGCAATTGCCAATTGTCTTGCAGCATGTTTGGAAAGATTTTGTACAAAATATGGCCCCAGCCCTGAAATCAGAAGTACCTGTGTGACCTTTCTGTCTGTGTGAGGATCCTTTTCATTTCAGTGGCACCCTGCAACGGTATTGGGGTCCTTTCTCATGTGTCAGACTGCCACAGATCAAATAGTGAACTTGTGACCATCGGACGTTTAGTCTTGTGTTGCCTAAAATCTTTTGGGAATGTTTTCCAACAAAATTCATAACAAGGAGTTGAGAAAAGTGGGCTATTCCACCCTGAAAACTTTAAGCTATTATTGCTACAACTAGGGATTGCCAGCCTTGTTGAAGCTACCAAACAGGCAGAAAGGAAATTCCCTGTTCTTGTGCATCTTTTTCCTTTGTGCAGTAGGTCATGTGAAGCAGGGAAAAGATGTTCTTCCCTCTGTCTTGGGGAATTCTTTAGAGGAGGGGAAGGAAGGGGTTTGCTGCAAAAAGAAAATTGCAATCCGGAATTGTTTGATTACTTTAACAGTAGAATATTGGTGCTGGAGATACAGCCAGGGGCTGATCTAGGCTGCAGCTTGACTTGATTTGCCTGAAAACCTGCCTGGGGAAAGACCTTACCGGAAGTCTAAAGAAAGTGGGGAGAAAGGCTTCTGGAGAGGAGTATGACAAAATTTAAATGAAGAATAAATCCACGTGAAAGAATGTTCTCGTTTTTTTCCTCCACTTCCCTGCTGTTCCTATGATGAGGGACACATGTTCTTTGTATAGCTTTTATTCTTTCCCCCATTGCCCTCCTCTTTTCCCCCTTCACAGCTGTGTTCTCCAAAGGGCTTGCTGCTGCAGAATCACAAGGAGTTTCTATAAATTTCACACCTGCCATTCACCTGGGCTCTGCTGGTCTCACAAATTGCTGTGATTTAGATACCTTATCACAAGGTGTCCTGCGTGGCTGGGTCAGCATTCTGCCAAAGTGTACTCCCTTCCCTCATTGCCGTCCTCCCCCTGCTGAACCCTGTAATTTGCACGCGGCACTGGGACCGCACTCAGCAGCGCTCTGCACAGAAGGACTCCAGGGAGAAGGCCTTTTATCTGCCTGGGAAATTAAATAGCACATCACCCCACTGATCTCGACAGGCTTGGTAATCCTCGAGTGGATTTCTGTGGCTCTTGGGGCCCAGCGTTGCCACATGCAAGCCCGGTAAAAGACTTGTGGTACTTTAGGTATAGAAGATGCACAATTTGTGCCACAGAATGAAGAATATTTTAAAAAAAAAAATAATTTAGAAACCCAGCTGTATCTTTCTTTGAATTTACTCTTGGGGTAAATTTACCACATTCCCATCATATTATGGGTCATGTACTTTGGGTCCAGGTACCCTCTGTTTTCTGAAAGGAAATTCAGAAGTGTTAAGCACTTAGAACTGGTCTACATCAGCCCAGACTCATTGATCGGATTGATTGCAAAGGCTTCTGACTAATATATATAATGGGACCCGTTCCTTTGAAACAAGCATCGTTTTGCCTCCTCTAAGTAGTGTAATCCTGTCTGTTGGAAAGGGAAGAAGGGTAAATCAGGTTGCAGTGAGATATGTTGCACAAGTGGCAGGTGAGCTAGGACTCCCTAGCCTGAGATGGCAATAGATACCTCCCTCTCAGAGCTACCAGCCTAACAGCCTGTTGCTGCCCAAACCGATGCTGTTGATATTAAGAGGTTTAGGGTAAGAAACATTTAACAGTAGATATATAAATAGATAGGCAGGTAGTTTTGACATTTGACCAGGACTATACTGGCTAACATTGGGTTAGGGAAAAAGGTGATGTGTGGTTGTATCACCAGTTGTGAGGCGGCAGCAAGCCGAGTAGCAATGGGCGTCTTCAGAAATACTCAGAAGAGCACATCCACTTGTATTTGGGATACCAACTGAGCAGATCAAAAAGTCAAACCTCTTCTGTCTGTCACATCAAAAACCTACATGTGAAACCTTATTTTATTGAAAGTTTTCACTAAGCAGCTTATCTCACAATATAGAGTACTTCTTATTACCTACACACCTTTATTGGATGCTTGAGAGGTGTAGATCTTCTGTTTGGGTCTGAGAAAGGAGTAGACTTGGAAATAATGCAAATAGCTGTTTTCTTGTAGCAGCACGAGATAATGTCACGCCAGAGAATAGATGATACAGAGATAATAGGCAGGCTGTTCTTTATCTCATTCGGAAGTTACAAGGGCAGTTAAAGTTTCTAGGGGTTTTCTTCTAAAACCCAGAAAATGCCACTAATCTAATAATGACTCACATAAAGAAAATGTAGAAAGAAGTCTCCTGCAAAATAAAGGTAAACTCAAAGCAGCACACGGGAGCTCATATTTAGATTGAATTTGGAGTAATTCAGCACTCAAGATTAAAGGCCAAACTTTCTGCTGGAAAAATTGGATCTAAAACGCAATATTAAGTCTAGCAGACTCATTTGAAAGATGTAAATTTATTCAGCTTTTCATACTAGGGGCGGGGGGAAGAACTTTTAAAAACACGTTGTTGTAGATATCTGAAAGTCACTCAGTGTGTGTAACGTTCCTTTGGATAATGACTTACAACATTCAAAACAAGGCCATAAGCAGCAACGGTGAAATTCATTACAAGGAGAGATGTGCTAGGAGACAACAGTGTGTGACTTCCTTTTGAAAGATATTACTGCATTGTCATAATGATCAGACATGAGGAGATTATTTAGGGCTATTACCTTGTGCTGAGACTTGGCTTTGTAACTGACCTGATGATTAGAAACTTTGAATTAAAGAGAGTGAAATGTTGATATGCTCTGTACTCTTTAATGGGCTCTTCCATAGTATGAGATTGTGAAGTAGCTGTGATTTCTATTGGAAAGGTTTTACCTTCCTAGTAACTTAAACAAATGCCCTGGGACTTTTCAGCTGTCAAAAGATTCAAGCAAACATCAGTCAGTCAATCAAACACTTAACTTTGCCAATCAACAGTGCAAAATTCACCTCTAAAATACTGCCATGATTTCAGCTGGGATGGAGTTAACTTCCTTGCTAGCAGGTGCTGTAGTGCTATGTTTTGGATTTGGGATGAGAAATAGTGTTGATAGTGCACTAATGTTTTTGGTTGTTGCTAAGCACTCAAGGCCTTTTCTGCTCCTCATACCACACCGCCAATGAGTAGACTGGGAGTGCACAAAAAGCTGGGAGGGGGCACAGCCGAGACAGCTGACCCCAACTGACCAAAAGGCTGTTCCATACCATATGACGTCATGCTCAGTATATAAAGCTGGGGGAAGAAGATGGAAGGGGCAGGGGGGCATTCAGCATGACAGCATTTGTCTTCCCAAGTAACCGTTACACATGCTGGAGCCCTGCTTTCCTGGAGATGGCTGAACACCTCCCTGCCAATGGGAAGGGGTGAATGAAGTCCTTGTTCATCCTTGCTTGTGTGTACGGCTTTTGCTTTACCTATTAAACTGTCTTTATGTCAACCCACGAATTTTTCCTACTTTTACTTTTCTGATTCTCCTCCCCATCGCAGCTGGGGGGAGTGAGAGAGCGGCTGCATGGTCCTAGCTGCCAGCTGGGGTTAAACCATGACACATACCTTGAATACCTGAGTGAATATGTACTGTCAGCTATTTTTGCTATTTGTGTTATCATTCTTCCATTTCATTTACTTCATTGTTCCTTGGAATTCCTTTTAACTCACTGTGAACACTGGCAGTACTAAGTAGCTTTATTAATCATTTCACCCTGGCTTTCCCAGTAGTTTAATCAGATGTTTACTAGAAAACAAGCACAGATTGAAAGCTCCCTAATATATATGGTATGCTTACCTATCCCTGTCAGAAACACAAAACCTAGCGGGTAAAAGCAAAACCTGTGATTCTTTGTTGAAGCTCCAGGTCATATTTTTGAGACCTTTTGTGCAAAATTGTAGTTTTCTCCTTCTGCAGTGAAGAAATTCAAGTGCTCATTTGAGACCAAATGACTGGCAGCCCTCTCTTCTCTTCCCTTGCTCATGTCAACCTCCTGGTAGGCCATCAAGTGCCTTGACTGTTACATACTACAAAGGATACAAACAGGCAGGAGAAAAATTGCTTCTCATAAATCCTCTGATATCTGCAACTAGAGCTTAAGGGTACAATTTTGAAGGCTACAGGGGGCAGAACAGGAGCAGAAAGGCCGGTAAACATGAAGAACATCTGGATAGCTTATACTAAACAGCTGCAGAATACATGTGACCTGTGAGAAAAGCTGCAGCAGAGGATCAGAGCTGTAGAAGCTCTGTGCTGGCAGCACTGTCAAATAACTGCGTGCAAAATAAGCTATACTGATCTCTGATAACAGAGGTGTATAAAGAATGATCCTCACAGGCACGTCTGTATATTTCTCTCATATACTTGCACATAGATATGAGTCTATACTTACTGGATGTCATTTAGCTATTTTCAGGTTCAGCCATATTCAGATATTATCTACAAAGAGATGTGAAAGTCACTATAACAATCCTAAACATGCATATTTATGCAAAAATTCTCTTGCATGCAGGCATATGTATAGTTGTGTTTCCAGGAATTCACATACAGTGACATGTAGGAATGACATATGCTGCCTGCCTTGAATAAATGAGTTGTTCCAAACTCATCCATTATAAAGGTTAATTACAAAATCCTTTTGAACATCCCAGATTCTATTTCTAAGACTTTGTGTTCTTGGATCTGGAACTTGGCAGGTGACATTTATGAGTTTTTGACTTGTTTGTTATATAAATGACAGACTTCAGCAGTGCAAATATGCAGAAATGCTTCTAATACATGAACAGGTAAGTCATGTCTGGGACATGCACTGGTTTTCATGCGGCTTTGAGAATCTTCAAATTGTTGTCCATATAATAGCTAGGCAAGGCTGCAGCCCCTCCAGGGTATGGCAGCCACCATTCTACTGACTGGTTCATTGCAGTTGTTCTCAGGTCTCTGCAAGGGTTTTGTGACAGAGCCAAAATATATGAGCAGGGGAAAAATGACAGTAGAAACTGATATTAAAAGCAGCGATTAAAAAAAAAATCGTAAGAATCTTCATGCTTCTGTCCACACTAGTTATGCATTATTTCTGAAAAAAATTAAAAGAAAGCACAGGAGAAAAACAAAAATAATCTGTCCCCAAAAGTGTGTTTGTTTTCTGTTATGCATATTTCATCATATATTTCAGCTTCCTCATTTGTCATGACGAGGAAGAAATGAAGCAAACTGACCAGAATAGATGGGCTATGGACTCAAATACACATTGTATATGAGAGATGAGTCAGGCATTTTGCATTGTTGTTATGGGAAGAAGGTCATCTTAAACTTAGAGGGTCTTAGCACTGAGATGAGTGTAGTAGCAAAAGCTGGAAAAATTTTTCAGTTATTTCCAAATTTTTCTTACGGTTACTGTTAGGAACTGAATGGCAGTTGGGTTTGATTGTTTGTGTAGCAATCATGGTTTGGGCAGGAATTTCCCCTGTACAGCTTTCCTATTTCTAAAGCACAATAATCCCAGTGTGCAACATCCTCAGCTTTTCTGATGATGCGCACACTCATGTGAGCACAAACACGTACACACTCTTGGCCAATGCATCAGATTTCTTGACACCTCTAGCTGTTTAAATTCTGAGCCTGCACACAACTCTTCAAAGACAGCTCAGTTGCATGATGGAGATGAAGCATTTCTATGTGCTGAGACTGTCAGTCATGCCAGATTGCATTGTGGCCATGAGATCTTTATAAAAAATAGTTTACAGTTTGAATAAGGGTCCTAGAAAGGGAAAGCATCGTGCAATTTTATTGCATGTTTCCTAAATGTCAGGTTAGATTTAAATCCCGTGTAAAAAGTGTGCATGTTATTTCTACTGCCTCTGATTTGCTCTAGAAAATGCACGTGACCAATTCTGCAGTCTGTTCTAATGGTCCAGTATTGATCTAGAAGTTCTCATTCACAAACCAAAGACATTCAAGCACAACCTTTACGGTCTGCTAACAATGCAGCCTCTCAAAGGGCAGGAATGAGTGTTACAGAAGCAGAGCATGAAAATGTCATCTGCCATTTGTACAGCATCCTGCAGCCATGGCTTCAGGATCCACTTCCAGAAGTTCAGTCTCAATTGGCTGCTAGGGACGTTGCCTTTAAGCATTTAGTTGAAAAGTTTGGAGAATCAAGGTTGAATGTGTTCCCAGAAGCTTGCATATTATCCTGCAGGATAATTGTGCAAAATTTTTTTTTTTTTTTNAAATTTTTTTTTTTTTTTTTTTTTTTTAAACAGTTTCTTCCTATTGGATTTCTTGATACCTTTCTATTCTTTCCCTTTGTGGAAGGGCAGCATTATGTATTCTCCCTCAGCCTCAGTTATCTTTGATTCTGAAATGCAACATTTTCAAAGCAAAAAACAAAGGATCTTCCTTAAATTTCTCAACTTATGCTCAAATATATGTTAAATATTAGAAATGAATTCTGAACTTGATCTGTGCATGTTTACAAGTTTCTGCTAGCAAGACAACCTTTTGAAAGTGGGTGAACAGGAACTGTAAGGGCATTAACAGGACTTACAACATTAAAATACATAGCCTTATTTTTCTGCTCTCGATCAAAGTTAAGAACTTGTGTCTAAACTTGGTTAGGTTTATTCATCACTGGTACTGACCCTTGAGCAAAGTTACTTTGACAGGTGTCCTGAAAGTTTAAAAACTCCCGTAACTGTCTTTGCTTCATGCAGATGTCATGATGCATGTGCTTAAATTGTAGAGATTTAAGTTTAGCCACAGCTGTAGTAGCGTGATTCTTAAAGGGAGGCAATTCTAATTACAGCAGCACAGCAGCAGAATAAAACCTCAGACTATGCTAATTCCATGTTTTTGCCAGTCTGACCTCAGCAGTGGTCCTTAGTTACTTCTCTTTAACTATTTTTTAGCATTCATTCCCTCCCAATCCCTGTCCCATTTATGCTTCGGTCCTCCTCTCTGTGTTTATTCAGTTCTTTGCTTCTCCTCCCTCTTTCCCAGATGATTGAATACTAAATTTTTTATGCACTACACTCATGTTCAGCGCTCACTTTACAGGTTTTTGTCTCTTTTAATGCAATCACTACAGTTTTTCCTAGTTCCTTTGTTCTTATCTTTCCACTTAAAACTCTCTCCTATACCACCTCCCTTAGTTCCTCTTCTCAAATCTCTCTTGAAGTGAAAAGTCTTTTGACTTCTTGGTGTAGCAAATCAACATGTCTCCCTTTTCTGGTCTGAGACCTGCACCCAAAAAGACTTCCCTAGCTTGCTCTGTTGAGCCTGGAAAGTCTGTTCAGAGATGAGTGACGAGATAAAACGGTGCAATTTATTTGCTTATCTGTAATGGATTTGCAGGAGTCTTTACAGAGGCATCTGGGATCATTTTGTTTTACACATACATTACCAGTGAGGGAACACCTCCAACAATAGAGAGATGACCTTCTCAGTCCCCGAGTCTGGGTTAAGGCGATTGCAAGCACACCTTATCCAGAACTGTCACACCTTTCTTAGCTTTAATTTTTCTTCCAGTAGTGGGTAGTAATCAATATCCTTTCGCTGCATATGGTGTTCTTCTGAAGTTTAAATGCTAATGGTGCCATTTGGCAAGGTGGGCTGCATTAGATTATACAATATAACTGTAAATTGGAAATTGTTTAAGCTTTCAAATTTGTTTTACTCCATTAGATTTTCTCATGATTCGTTTGTCATTCTAATTGGATTTTAACATGTACTTTGTGTTTCAAATCTTGAAATTATGAAGAACTGCATAGCAAAGAGCCTTTAGGAACAGGCAGCCCCCCAAGCTGTGTGTTTAATTTATGACAGATCAGAAAATGAGGAAGGTGAAGAGTCACAGAAATACTAAGTAACAAAGAGATGCTGCATTAGAAATCCAAGGGTTAATTGTAATGATAATAAGCAAGTGATTAAGTTGATTTATTTAAATCCTACTGCAGCATTGGAATAGTTCAGTTGAGCAGGATGTTAAGGATGACTTTTACCCTTGCTCTTCCACCCTTTATCTAGGTCTTTCATCTACTCTTGGCTTACTTGACCCTGCGCAGGATCACCTGGTGAGTTAATTGAAAAGTCTTTCTGCTAGAAACAGAGCAGAACAGTAACTAGTTTATTCCCCTTCTGAACAACAGCAGAAGGCCTGTAAGTCCATGTGAGAAGGGTCTCCTCATCCCTTCTTTGGAGCACTCAGGTGTGTTTTCGGACTGTAGAAGTCTGAATGATCATCTTAACATATGGAAAAGTTCTGTAGAGAATTCCAGGCTCTCCATGGGCAGAGTATAAAGTAGGAGCATGAGCTGATTCCCAGCCATGGGTGGTATCTTCATGTACCCTGGCAGACTTCAGTCTTCACAGTCTTTGTCTCTTTTTTAATGCAATCATTGCAATCGCATAATAATCATTAAAACTCAAAGTGGATTTTATTCTTTGCTTTGAGACATTAAAATACAAATCATATACATCTCAGGAGTGTTTCATGCTGTTTTGAAAACAGATGATTGAGTCATAAACTGCATCTTAGCCAGCTAAGAAATGGGCACCTTTTCACTAGTGTCCTGCTGTAATACCATACGTTAGGGTAGTAAATGGGTGTGGATTGAATTTGTTTCTACAGCCCAGGATGTTATGCCAGTGACCTCAAGAGCATCCATTCATTCTCTCCCATTCTTTTATCCTGAAGATTAGAAGTAAGATCTTAGATACTGATGTTCTGCTACAGTTCTCTGACATTTGAAAGTACAACAGTGAAAAGAGCAAAAGACATAGCACTTGGTTGGGACAGAAAAAAAGGCAGGTTTAGCATCATCACTAACTGGGATTTGTTGGTGTATATCTGAGATGTAGACTACTCCTGCAGTATTTCATTTCTTTCTTTGCTTTCTTTTGGAAAGATGGAGAATAATGTTTTCCTCCATCAGAAAAGAGCTGGAGGTGCTCAGCTTAGACAGTTGTAAAGAAATCTATTACTGAGATAGGCAGAGTGTGCAGATAAGTCCTTTGTCCATTTTTTGATCCTTTTCATTTCTCTCCTTTGTCCAGCATGCCCATCTTTGTGTGAAAACCCTTTCAGTGAAGAATGCAGAAAACGCATGTTAGTAAAGTCAGGGGTACAACAATTTGCAAGCATTAAAAAAAAATTCCCCTTAATATCTATGACTTATTTTTACAACAAGGAATATTTAGCACTTCAAGCTTCAATACATAAAAATTTACACAGGTGCTGTATATTTTTAGACCAGATGGGCTTTTTAGACAAGAGACAAGAACATATTGGATGCAGCAAAACAAATCTACATTTTTTTAAGGTTCTTTTCTTTTGCAATGTGTTAGTTCTCCTGAATACATCAACAGAGAGTTGTGCTTCTCTCTCTAAAACAAGTTTAAGACAGACAGCAGATGTGCGAATATCCCCACATTGCTCTGCCAAACCAGTGCACCCCAAGCCATATGGATGGATTGGTATTTCTGTGGTACCAGCTTTCAGAGGTATTCAGGCCTTTCCCTGTCAGGTATAACACGACAGGAGAGCAACTGTTTAGGGGGTGATTTGAATAATTCCAGTATTTGTTCCCCAGGAGTTGAAATGTGACTGTCAAGCAGCTATTAGTTAGCAGTAGCTCCTTATCTGGGCTAGTCCCAAATCACTAACTTCGAAGTGAGGGGAACTCTGCAGTAGGTGGTTGGAAGGAGCTGAGTTATTTAAGAACAAATGTCCTGGGTTATATTATTCACAATTTGTATTATAATAATTTCCAGATGAAGGATCATCATTGTGCAATGTACCGTATATACAGTATGAGAAAACACAGTCATCTTCTGCTTTGGAAGATGGGGTTCTAAGTGGATCGCACATTCCCAGCAACTCAGGAGTTCTCAGGAATCCTAAAATGTTCCCCTGCATTCACAACGTTCCCTCCCTTATTCCCAGCTTAAAAAGACTTTATTGCAGGAAGGAGCAATTTCTTTTTCTTCCAGGAGGACATCAGGTCTGCTTTCCCAGTTACTGTGGGTCCCTGATCAGACAGCCAGTTTGTTACAGGTGTGTGGGATGAGGGATTTTTCCAAGAAAAATGTAAACACAAACCAGGCCAGAACATTTTTAATCTTCGTTTGCCTTACAAATTGTCAGCTTCTCATCAAAGAATGTGAAGAGCTTAATCTAAAAAGAATTTAACTGAAAATATTTTTATGAATGTTCGATATATACCATGAGAAAGACAAATTTCTTGAAATGTTTTGTTTTGTCAGAAACTCATTTTTTCTTGACAAATGGATTTCAGAGGAAATTGTCCAGAAGGCCCTGCTCATTGGTCTGTGTGACTGGAAAAAAAATGAAAAGCCTGAACCAAGAGAAATAGAGACCCAAAAAAATTTTGTCAAAGAAGTTAACATCTAATGGCAGCTGGCAAGGGACGTAGCTAAGTCAGATACAGGAATAAAACTTTGAAGTCCCTAAAACTGTGTTTTTTCCAAAGGAAGCTTACACAGACACTTACTGCTCTACAATAGTCATGTCTGGTTTTAGGCATTGCTGGACTCCAGTACATCTCTACAGCTTGGTTTAACATCTCAATTCTAATTTTAACTAGAGTAGCAACATTTAGGAACTTAACTTTGACTTCTAAAAAGCACAAATCATAGTCAGAAGTTAAGCTGGGTAATTCTTGACATGTTGAGACAATTCATTTAACCTGTTTACAAAAAACAAAAATCAAAAACCAAAACCAAACAACTTTCTGCAAAATCTTTTGACCAATATTTGGCTCCTAAGTGAAGAGAACTCCTAAGTGAAGAGAACCTTGAAATTATGGATGGGCTTAAAGGGCTCTTAAAAACATCTGTTTTTTAAGCCCCTTCATCCTGCATATCTGCTGCCCACTTTATCCATCTGTTTTGCAACGGGATACCTGCCATTTATTTCCATTGTGGGAGATTGTTGCAGCAGCACTGTACTGCTGAAAACTAGACTCCGGTCTCTCAACCTCTTTGATTAAATGAATCTGAAAGGAACTAGAGACACTCAATTTATGCATGCGTTTCATCATAGAGTTGGAGAATGCTCTTGATATCTGTTTGATCACATATGGGTTCTTTATACACTCTTAAAAAGTAAAAGCAGCAGCAGAGCTAACTCAAAGGAAAATCCCATAATAGTTCAGACTTAATGAGATCTCATTTTCTAGATAATGAAATCATCCCACTGTAATATCAGTCCTTTTATTTCCCCAAGAGAACTTGGAAAGGTTGTAATGTAGGTGTTTGTTCCCCATTGCCATGAAACAGTTATTTTACAAGGCATATACCTGTCTGATGAAGTGATTTTTAAATTTTTTTTGTTTGTATGGATGGGATGAAGCACGCTTCTGCATGTCTCAGAAAGGGGTGAATGTGTGTGTGTCTGTGAGTGTAGGAGGCTGCCTCAGTCATGTTAAATTCATATTAGGTACCACTTCAAGAAATGACTGGAAAGTAGAGCTGTTGTTGATGTAAAAGGTCACAGCCATTAATAGCCTGCAGAACAATTCCAGGGTAGAGAATTATTCACAGCTGCCAAAACACAAAGGACAAGAATAAAAAAAGAATGAGGGAAATAAAAGGTTTGAAACAATGGTATCTCTCTGTTATTATTGCTGTTATACTTTGCGTTTCTTTTAAAAACATTCATCCTGGAGGGGAACCAGGGGGTTAATTTTGAGCTGTCGTCTTTTAAATGGCAACAGGAAATACGCGTCTTTAGACTCTGCTTTTATTGCATTTTGTGTCCTATTCATTAAGAAGGCTTTGTGGAAATATGAACTGCATGCTCTTCTGACTGAGAAAGGCTGTTAAAGGGAGTCCAGTTTGTTTTTTCAAAGGCTCCAGACCAAGACAGAACAGGTGGAGGGTCAGAGACGGGAAAGGCCCGAAGGGGAGAGGAGGAAAGCAATGAAAAGGAAGGATGTTGAAGGTTCAGAGAAGAATATGGACTGTTCTTTTGGATGGAAAATATTCTGTTGCTTAAAGAAGATCAAATTCCTCTCTTTTTAAGGCTGGTTGTGTACTAGCTTGTGGCAGAGGCACAGGTGGGAAACGCTTAGCTCTTGAAAGCCATTACAAATAAAGGAATGAAAAGCACCAGCAATAGCAAATTGTAAGGCTGTGTCTGTGTTGGTCTACCTCCCTCCTCCTCACCAAGACACACAGCCTCTCTCATTTTCCTCGCAATCCCTTGCAGGCAGCCAGCAGTTCCAAGCAGGGGACAGAGAATAACAAAAATGTCAGTGTTTACAGTCATATATATAGCTGGTATGATTTGAGGTAGCTGATGATAAGAAAAATCCTCATCTGTATACACTAGCATTTATTATGCCAACAAAGTCAAAGATCAATCATTTTCATCTCTGCTGCTGACAGATCAGGTGTAGGCTTACAGCAAGCGAGGAATTGGGCAGATTAGAAGCTAGGTCTGTTATTCTGATTATAAATCACTAAGTCTTTGATTTGCTGAGTAGAATAGGAACAGATATTTTCTCTTTTTTCTTCCTGACTAAAAACCAGAATTACTGTTTTATTTTTAGCCACCCTTTCCCACCAGCGTTCCCCTCCTCTTCAATACAGACCAACAGTTCTGTCCTTTCCAACAGATATATTCGAAACTCCACCAGTCTGCATGGTCTCACCCTGTAAAAGGAGAAAGCCCTGGTCCTTACCTACATCCTTTCAGTCTGACAACTACAGTTCTTGCCTGTTTCTATCTGTGTTTCATCCATTGTTCTCCCTGCAAATATGTCTTTGCAGGGATGGCTCAGGAGACTGCCAGTGGTCAGTAACACCTTTCCCTCCTAAATTTGCTTCCAACAGTGATTGTCTTGTGTCATTCCGGGGAAGTGAGTTCCCTTCATGTTCCTGGCACATAAGTGTCTAAAGGGTATGATTCATGACATTCATTTAGTCTTAGTCACCAAGGAAGCAAATAACTAAAGTGAGAAGCCTAGAAAGGTAGTGATGGTGGTCTTGGAAGTGTAATGAAGGTGCTCTTGGCCAGTGAGGGCTAAAGGGCAGTTAGTGATGTGATGCCATTGCCATTTCTGTCTGTTTTCTGGAAACAGAGAAAAGGAGACAGTCTGCTGGTCTGTCAGTCTAGAGTGAAGTTCACTTCAAAAACTGAACAGTGTTTTATTTGAAGCAATATTTTTCTTATGTGAAAGAAATTACAAGAGATGTTTGAGTCCAGGAAAGATATACAGACACGGACAACTCCCACATTTTCCATTTTAGCCATACTTCTGGCAGGAGGAAGGAACATGTCATCTTCACTTGGGTGAAAGACACATAGTCCCGCTTCCCCATCTGATATCTCTCCAAGGAGCGCTTAGAACAGGCACATATGGAGAAGAACTCCAAGCTGGTGTGACAATAAGTCAGTGTTTGGGTAAGGAGAGCTGGGCATCATGTGGTCATGCAAAAGTACAAGAAAATGGAAGATAGTTACGGGAGGTACTGAGGACCTGTAGTGTACTACTGGAGCTGATATTAGCTGTCTAATGCTTTGAGACATGTATGAACCAAGCGCCACTTCCTGGAGGTATTTGAGGTTGAAATATCAATTCAATAGCTAATGGAAAATTATTGTGTTTCTCTTGTAATTTTTTTTTTTTTTCTCTATCCATAGATGCAGTGTTTGAGCTGTCTGTGAATCGGCAGAGTTTGGTGTGTTGTTAATTATCTCAGCAGATATGGAAGCATGAGCCAGCCTCTAATGAGTATAACAGGGTCTTTCCAGATTTGGGCAGAGACCGAACAATGGGTTCTTAATCGAGAACTTTTTCTGGAGCCTTGCAATCAGATGCCTATAAAAACAAAAACAAGCAACCCCCCTAAGCTAAAATAAACATTACTGCTAAGGACATAAAGAAAATGGAATAGTTTGTAATAGTTTAGTCAGTGAGTCTCTAACCTATGCTTTTCATGAGATGTTCCTGCCATAAATATAGCCCTAGCACTATACATAAGTTTATCTGAACAGTTGACATGCCACACAGAATCAAATAACTGTCACTCTGAATGCAAAGGGAAAAGAGATGAAAATCCAGCCCAGCAAATCCTTTTTCTTTTAAGGGAGAGAGAGAAAGAATCTGTATTTTTGTTATGACTGCTACTGGCAGACAATTCACCCATTCTGCCCTTTCCTTTTCTTTGGTCACTGGTAATCACAACAGCCAGGGAATCTGAGACAGGCTTGATCGGGAATTAGATCACATGTAAATGTTGGCAGTGCAGGCTTTTATGGTAACAAAGGAACATTATTGATGAAAAGCAAAGGAGCTGTCTTTATTTTGCAGAGGTGCCATTATATGTGCTAGCTTTATTCTGTATATCAATCCATACCTTGCAAGGTAATGAGATCAGTACACCATCTTCGACAGATGCCACATATTAGGGGGAAAAAAAGAAGCAAGCTAATACCTTTCTGTGACTGTATATTTTTGTCAGGAAAATGCTGGAGTAAACCGGGAGGGCCAGATGATTTGTCTAATTCTGACCAGCTAGACAAAGCTTGGGCTTGAAAACTGAGACAAACAAGATTGATATGTTATTCCTTTTGGCAGCCTTTGGGGAAATCAAAAATATGGAGAGGGAAAGGAGAATGGAGATGGAGACAGGGATTATTTTTTTTTCCCTGTATACCTGTTGAAGAAGGTTGGAGAATTTGTTATTCTATTTAGCCCCTATTAAAGCGGCTGCTGTTTGCTTGAGCACTGATGTTTCAGAAGCCTGCTTCTTCCTTAAATGATGTTGGTATCTATGGCAAAACTGATCTCCTGACACTAACACTGTTTGTCTTTGCTGGCTGATCGTTCCAGAAATAAGGCAGAAAAAGTACACTTGCTCATGTCTGTGACCACGGCCCTGGTTGTAGCTCTGTGTGTGTGTATGGGACACGTAGAGGAGGTTATCATCTAAGGAGCTGAGGAATATTTAAGGATGGTAGTCAATCCTAACATTTAACTTATGCAAATCAGGACAAAGAGAGTTCAACGAATCCTTGAAGATCTGTTCTCTGCATCAAGCCTCCACTAAGCTTGGTGTGGAGTATGTGGATAAAGATACCAAGGATCAATCACTGGAGCAGTGGAGATCTCACCGCTGCTGGAAAATAGATCTTGGCTGATTATTTATGCAAAAAGTTGTATAAATGTTACCCATAATTCAACTGCCTTTAAAAGAGTTCTAAAAACATCCTATAAAATGAAACAAAATTAAGCCACTTTCTTATTGCTGCCTCTATTGTGTATCTGGTTTTTGTAGTAACTGAGTGTCCTGGTTTGAGGTAAAACAGGACCAATTTTGTTCAGTAACTTTACTTTTTAGCTAGGCTCTACTAACTGTTGTTCTGCCTGATTGGACCAATCTGGCCCAAACCACAACACTGAGAGCTGATTCCAGGGGACAGATCCTGTAGCAAATAGGCTGAGGTATCCTTGCACAAATGTCAGTGATACAAGTGCTGCACTCGGTGTTATGTGAAGTGAACGTAAGCACAGGCACAGCAGAGTAGAGTGCAGCAGACGTTTCTTGGGAAGGCAGGAACCTCATGCATTTAAAATTGTTCTGCTTTAGCTATTGCACAGGCTATTTTTAACTTTTTACTTCATATTTCTCTGTCATCATGTCAGAAATAATCTCGTAACAGTCCTGGTGTCACCACTCCAAGCTCCAGACACGTCAGTCCCAAAATTCTGATGCGCTGTTTGCCTGATCTCAGAGCCAGTGGATAAAGAAGCCCTGAGGATGTGTAGGCACCACTCACCAGGAGCAATGGGGATTGCAGATGCATTTCCCACAGCAGGATTTCCTTCTTAGAATTTAAACAAGGGCAAGCAAACCGGTGAGATTCAAATGTGCAGTTCAGCTGGGCTGCAAACTTTCCTGGCAATGTTTGTACTTGAATTGCTCAGTCCAACAAGCAAAGTCAGATTCATTTAAAAAATCCTGAAGAAATTTCTGGTGATTCACCTCACTGGTCTCTTTCTTTGTCCCCAGATCTGTGGAGCTTTGCAACATCTGATGTAGTTGTTGAAAATACATTTCAGCCCTTGAGTGCCGTAGGCTGTGCTTGCAATGGCCTTGGCGCGCGCTGAAGATTCACTTCACTTACAGGGAGAGTCCATTCTGCTGTACCTGAGTGTAGCTGCACTTATCCCTTGGAAGGCATTGGTCACCCTCTACGAGATGAATGTCACATGCTGCATGCCTGCTGCTTTAATGTGTCTCACACACATCTATATCTGAAGAGCAACAGAAATGTTACCGCTGGCCTTTTCAAGCTAGAGTCCTATGAAGTTCACAGAAAGACCTGTGTGTGACAGGAAAGGCTGTTGCTTTTGCACCTGTTAATGCATCCTCTTTCCTTGTTTTGCAGAAACCATGAGGATTAACAAAATTTGGAAAAGGCGGAATCTGATTGTTTACGTTCACCCATCTCAATTTCTGCTGCTGCCCATCCTGTTCCTCTCTTTTCTCTCCTGCTTTAGATTGTGATGCAAGTCTTTTGTGATGCTCCTTATGAAAGACTTCAGGAGGGACAAGTCTTAGGTAGTATTTTTTATATTTAAGTTTCATTGACGTTTAAGCTTACTTGATTTTGAAATTCATGCTTAAGACAATCTGTTAAGAGACAAAGGCATCCATTGCTTACTGGCAGTATTTCACACTATTTCAAATTATTGCAGGACAGGGTTTGAAAAGCAGCTGACATCTTCCTGAAGTGTTGAAACTGTTTGACAGTTCCTCACCTCTGTGAGATCAATAGAGGGGGAATAATTACAATATGTTTTTCTTTTTCCTCTGGTACTTTGGTACAGCGTTTCTGGGTTTGGAACCATGTAGTACAGCAGACTGAGCCACTGGAAGATGTGGTACAAGTATTTTGAGAGCAACAGCTCTCCATGAGAGAAACTTTGAGAAACAGCCTCATTTGGAAGTAGCTCTGTCTGTAACATACCATCTGAGGCGTAGTAGGGTTTGCATAATATGAAGAGTGTTTTGGCTCACATGACAAACAACCTCCCTTTGCAGCGACCATGCCTCGGATCATTGTCAGGAGCTGTATGGCCAAAGGGCTCTGAGAGAGCACCCTGCAAGACTGACCCACTCAGTAGCTGTCCCGTTCACGCTCTTCTTCGTGCACAAGCCTGCGTGGCCTCGCTTATCCCTTACCCCGGCAGAGCCAGGAGCCAATGCACAGGTGCTTCGGTATGTCCTCTTCTGCCGTGCAGAGAGCAGGGTTGGCAGATGTGAAATACCTTTTTGAGACTGTCCTTCTGTGCAGGCGCTCTCTGAGATGGGTGACCTCAGGGAGACTCTGAAGACAGTAAAAGGCAGAAAATCTTTCAGCTAGTGCCATTTAATAATGAAAACACATTTCAGCTCCTCGTTTGCAGCCACATGGGTGGGCTGCCTTTTTCACTGGAAAAAAATATCTTTCAGAGAGGGAGAATTAACCGTTGTTTTTGAAAGAAGAGTTTTTGCCATATCAGCTGTCACAAACTGACAGCACTAAAGAGCTGTTTAGAGATCTGCAGTTCCAGACCAGGACCCTCAATAAAAGCTGATGAAGTAGATTTATTACATGAATTTAAGTTACCTTATGTAAATACATTGTTTCTCTGGGAAGTCTGGCTCTTTTTTTCTGTTCTCTAGCAGTTCATCCAAGCAATGCTTCGACACCTGAATTATTTCTCCAGAACAATGGAAATGGGGAAGGAGGGCGGTGTCCTTGACGCTCACATTGGCACTAGATGGGAAGTGACTCTCTGATAAACTAAGGGTGAAGAAAATTTCTTTGGAGTGCTCTTGTCTTCAATAGCATTTACAGATGCTCTTTGGCTCTACCTCTTTCCACATGAAGATACCCAACTGCTGACACACTCTAGTTACGAACACTTCACCACCTTGCCTGAGGTCAATAAATGGTACATTTTGGGAACAGAAGCAGTGAGAATTTTCACTCATTTCCCCCTCTTTTTTCCCCTCCATCTCTGGGTAGGAATAAGAGTAAGCCCATTCCTACTTTGAGTGCTTCAGTTTGATCACTAGACAGTGTCCAGCTGATTTAGCTGCTGAAATGTGCCTCATAAAAAAATCTGGATCCCTCCTCCTCTTGAAATGAGGCATGTTGGATTCTCTTTGCTCCTTTCACAGAGGTCGGTTCTTTCTTACGGGCAGACCTGTGGAAAGTTGTGCCGCTGCCAGCAGTACACATCTGTTGGCATGGACCATGGCTGTGTAGGCGTCCCTCCTGCTCTGCCACCAAGATGCTGCATGTCAGCATAAAGATAAGATGTTTCTGCTGAAGCCGCCAGTCAGCATGCAAGGAATGCCTCCTGCATTTGACACAGCCTATGTGTAAAGGCCGTAACATTTGCAGGTTGTGCGTTTTGCACGTAAGGTTTTGCCCACAGTTCTTTCAGGAAGAGACTTCTGTGACTGGGAAAGTGGTAAAAAGATTGTCTTAAATGTCTAAACATTGGACAATTAACTAATAATGAGATACATTTGACAGAGTGGCCCACCCAAGGCTTGCTGTGAGTATTACAGTTCTTCCCATGTATCAGTGCAGAATAACACATTTTTCTTGTGTTTAAGTGTGTGGCTATAGAGAATAAAGGCCTTTGGGCAACCCACTGTTTTTAACTAAAGGAATGCCACGCTATTCAGCAAAAAGAGCTACAGCAAACCACTTTATCACTGAAACCTAGATAATATGTTTCTCAGCAGAAGAGCTTATCTTAGTAAACTAAATCTTTAGCGTGGCACAGAAGCAACACTGATTAAGAAATTAGGATGCTTTATAGTCAAGTCTGTTTACACAGGTCAGAGGGTCTTTGTTCAATATGGCTAATTGAGTTGATTTTTGGAAATTTAGAGGCAACACAAGAAGTACGCTGGGAGGAAATGTGATGACAAGAGGAACAATAATTGGGAAATTGTGCTGCACATCACACCTTTCTTTTGGTTACCAAGTAATTGGTTTTGCATAAAATGTTCACAGTGTTTGCCTGAAGTGTGAGTACAAACAAAGGCCCAGTCCTTTGGAGGCTCACTGGAAGGACAATTTGGATATTTTCTTGTTGCTAAAACCCTCCAGACTGAGTTTATGCTAGTTATGTACCAGCCATTCAGAAAGATGCCTTCTGCCAGGAAGAAACATTTGCCACTTGGAGCACAAGGGAAAAATCAGTGAAAAAACGTGATAAAGTTTGAAGCGTAGAAAGGGTGTCCCTGATAGATTTGTTTTGTCCATTCAAATCAAAGATTTGTACCTGGCTTTGTGTATAGTTCTGTTCATGTTTCAGGTATCTCAAATTTTCTTTTTTAAAAATATGTATCTATGGATACAATGGAGGTTTAGCTACTTGCAACAGAATGACGATACGAGTAAACAGTTACGTGTGGCTGCCCTAGGACATCCTGTGAGAAAGATGATAGGGCAGGCTCCTGGGCGAGTGTGCACAGCGCTCTTTGATAAATGACCTGAATTTGTGGGCAGCCAGCAATAAAAACTGGCAGATTTACATTCCTTTGAGCACTCAAGAAGTCACCGGGGAATATGTCCAGCTTAAAGAATTTCAAAATTCACGAACCAGACCCAAAATCATTGTGGAGCTTGTGTAAAGTAATGACTAGAAAAAAAAAAGTTGTGATCCTTTGCTTTCTGATACCTTAAACTGTATATAACCACATTTTCTTTTTTTTTTTTTTTATTTTTCCACAGGAGCTGACCACCTGCAGTTTGTCATGAGGCTCACGTCTTTCGCATTAACACCCAATTTCAGCAGCAGAGGATTTAAAAACGTGAGTGCTCATGGTGATACTCATGAAAAAGTATCACTGTTTGGTCCTCTCCAAAAATTTGGGAAAGAGATTATCTGCTGTGTTGAAAACATAAACTCTAGAGTCAACCCCCGGTTTTAGCAAGTGTGGCTTATTCTAGTCAGTGAGACATTCAGGCTTTTCGCCTTTGCCTAAAGCTTGCTGTATAATCTTCAGCTCCCTTCTGATTATCAGCCAGTGGCAGATGTCAGTGGCATTTGACCTAGACAGGTGCAAATCTTTCTGTACTAATCTTATCACCGGCTTTTCAGCCAAAATTTCCCACAATATCTAAGTCCATGACCACCCTGACTGAAAAAACGAGATGGATTTCAGTTGTGCCCCGGTTTGCCCGACATGAGCTGACTTTATGCAATAATAAAGGAGACTGGATCAAAGGCAAAAGCCCTGCTGGAAATCTTGTGGGCTGTCACCCTGCCTTTATTGGCAAGTTAGTGAAAGGCTTTACTTTAACTGGTGTGATAGGGCTTTGGGGCTGTTCCAGGCGCCTGCACATTTCAAAGCTATTTTGGTGTTACATTCCCTGCTCCACACTGGTCCCTGCGCGACAGCTCCCTGCGCTCGCTGATGTCTTTCCCAGCATCTGCCTTCCTGGGCGGGAGAGCATGCCTGCCTGCATCCGCGCTTCCCACACGCATTTCCATGAGCACACGCTTGAGGGCCACAGATCTTAAGTTCAGCAGCTCCTGCCTTTATCAGATTTACTCCCTTGGAGAGGGCTCGGGATTGCTCTCTGTCCCTCTGTAGCATTAATTTTCAAACAAAGGCAGGGTGATCAATAATCTATTCTGCTGGCAGTTTTACTTCGTTTATTCCTGTTTCAGGTATTAGTTTCCTCAGCAATTTTATCACCTGCAGGTCTGATGTTATCTATTCAGTCTGGCATGACCATATGCCTCAATCCTAGTGTTGCACACCAGAGTCTCCACGTGGCTCTGAGCCACAGTGTAGCTTGGCATGGGAGGTAAGGTTAAATAATTCTGAGTTGCGTGCAACTGGCTATCCCTGAACTAAGCAATCATCTGTGATCCATCCCAAAGGATTAAAAAAGTACAGCTATTTCCGTCTACCTGTACAGCTGCAATTAAGTTTAGGAGCTGCAGAATGTGAAACAAGCAGTAGGGAAGCAGCCTACACACTGTAGGGCACTGCACTATAAGCAAGGAGGTGCAGGAGAAAGATCTGCCTTTCCTAAAACCCAGTCACTGAGTAATTTGTACTTAACGTGAGAACCAAGCATTGATGCTTCAATCGTCAGTACGTGCTCTGGAGAGAAGCAGCTCAGCTCTGCTTGCTACGTGCTGTGTTGTTACTCATTTGCTGGAGGAACTGCAAGGTCAGATTTTGAGGTGCTCATTCAGAAAGGTTACACAAAAAGTGTCTCCCTAATAAGAACGCAGGTTTGCTTTTTGTTTTATCACAGAAAGGAATATTGTCAAAGGAAAAGCACCTGAAATTAATGAAAGCAAGGCGTTAGGGTCATGAGTTCAGCAATTTTCCTGAGTTAGACCAAACTCAGGAAAAGTTGCTAAAGCCAAACAGACCAAGAACAGTTCCTTTGCAACTGCCTAAAACATGGGCTGTGCCTGGCAGAGGAACTGCGTGTAAATCTGCCTTACCTGCTCTGACCAGGGATGCTGCCTGTCCCTAGTGCTGGGTCTGTCGTCTAATACTGTTTTAAACCATACAACATAATATCTGTTATGCTGTTAAGAAGCAGCAGATAGACAATGAAAGAAAAAAAAATGACTGCCTTTCCCACATTTTTGTGGCAGATATTTTCTGTATTTCTATTTCTCTCTTGTTTTTCAGAGTATTTATGTACATGGAAGAGGATCTCTGTTTCCAGAGAGATCATCTGTTCCTGCTGCTTATACCCCATTTGATGTCATGATCTTGGTTGCTGTGGAAATGATTAAGCTGTCATCAACAGGATTCAGATGGGGAATAAGCTCTGGGAGAAGATGATACAACATTCCTTCTTTTATGCAAATATGTGCAGTTAAGAATGGCAAACAAACAAACAAGCAAAATGTAGAGGCAAACACCCTTCCCCCTCCCAAATCACTCTTCAGATTGAGCAGACTGTTTTAAAATAAGCACATTTTTTCCAGGGGTTTCAGACGGTGTCTAAAAAATGTCACCCACTGCTGTGGAAGCGGCAGAAGGGAGCTAGAGGTCAGTGAACGTATCCTCGTCCCTTTAGTTTGATAGGGAACAAATTCCAAAGCAGAGGCTAAACTCCCTTTCATCCTGTGCTTTGAGCAGGTCGTGGCAGGTGCAATACATTGCAAAAGTAAGTAAGAGTAGCACATTTTTTGTGAGCGCCAATGGATATGGAGCACGCAGAGCACCAGAGAGCAATGTCCTCTGCCCAGCTTTGTATTAAGCACAGCAAGTCACAGTGGGAGGAGTAATGCTCCCAGACATTAGATGAGGTTGTGTTGGCTCAGGAAAATGAAATGCCTCCCAGAAGTACCTTTGGATTTAATTAATATGTGTTGAGAGTCAATGGCAATTCTCCAAAGAGAATGGGGGATCTTTCAGTATTTGGTGAATATGCATGGAAAGCTGGTCATCCAGGTTGTATATTTGTAGTTGTAATTAGAAAGACAAACTGTATGGGAAGAGAAAGTCAACAATGATCTTGATAATTAGTTTAATACTGCTATGTATGTCTGCTGTGTTTTTTGGAAGTCTGCAATGCTGCTGTCTCAGTGGTGGGTGTAAATGCTTTATAGTAAGTCAAGCCCAGTTACTATTACTTTCCAGAGTCTTGGCAGCACTCATGTCTCTAACGTAGTCTATATTCAGGGAACAGGGGAAATGCTCAACTGAAAACAAACGAGGGTTGTTTTCTTATTAGAGAACTCTCCTAAAAATGTGGGGGTTTGCAGAATCTCCTGGTCCTGTTGATTTGAAGCTCCAAGTAGGCTGCTCTTTACCTGCAGCTAAAATTACACACACAGCATAAGGAGCAGTTGATATGTGACTAAGCTGCTCTCTTATTTGGACATTGATAGGATGGTATAAGGCATCAGGAAAGATTAAGGATGGTAACAGGAAAATCTTTCTGGAACCTTTTCCATTACTACTGATGCTTCATGGAACATGTTGAAAGAGTTTCCACTCAAGAAATTCGTGCTGCTTTTTCGTTCTTTCTGATGACAGCTTCCCAGAGAGGGCACAGCCTCGGCCATGTTTTGGATCAGGGACTTCACAATCTTTGAATGATGCTGTAAACTGGCACAGAGCATTCATTTTGTACGTCAGTTCTGTTACCTGGTTTCTGATGTCATTTGGTGCCATTATGGGGCTGTTTGGGCCCCAGGTTTTAAATAGCCACCTACATCTTTGTTCTCCCACTGAACGTTTTTTTGAGATATCTCCACAGCAACTTTTCTAAGTGGCAGAATGTTGTATTGCAGGGTAGAAATAAGCACATGCACAAAGAAGAGCAGCTGAAACTAAACATCACTCTACATTATTCCTTGCATTTCTAAACAATAGCACGTAACATTGTAATATCTAAATTACTGCCTCTCTGAAGGGGATAGATTGTATCAGTGTGTTGCAGAGTATTGTAACTTCTTCATCACCCCTCCTCACACGCATTCACATGCAAACATGCACAAGAGCAGTGAAAGATAGATGGATGCAAATATACAAGCTCAGAAGGGATCTCAATCCCTAACCCTTGGTTTCTGATGCTAGCTCCTGACTATTTTTCTCAGCAAAGCTCTTCTGCACAGTCACAGAGAGGTGAAGTCTTGCTCATTTGTATGAATACGCAGTTCACATACACACAACACATACAGACATGGTATTAGCCGGTTACCAGGAGCATCTGACTGAAGGCAGAAGAAACATATTGTCATTCAATAGCAAGATAAAGCCAACTTTCCTCTTCCTTGCTTTTGACAGAGTCTGAAAATAGATTTAATCTATTTATAGCTATGTAATTCCACTGATTTCTGGGGAATTCTTTCTTATTTACAGCAAGTGTAAGAGAAGCAGCAAGGTAATTCACAATGATACCTGGAAAAGCCAGAAGAGTATGAAGTGGGCTTCTCCTCAGGAACTAGTAATGTTTTTCCATTAGAAATATCACAGGGATTTCTTAAACCACCTCATTGTTCTCACTGCCTTTTAAATGCCACGCTGCAGTTCTTCGTTTAGTAATGAGACATGCAACACTTCCTCTGACATCCTGGAGAGCAAAGAGTTATCACTGGCATGCCAATTACGGTTAACAAGGAGAAACGTGGTCTGTTGGCAAGGCTACAAAGTGCCTTATGTTTTAATGACAATGGCTGTCAAAGACCGCGCAGATATGCCTCAGAATTAATATATTAGTAGTTAGCACAAGAGGTCCTTCTCCATGACTAGGAGATGCTGTTACAGAAATAATGCAAATATTGATAGCAGTTAATCACAGGAATCTCAATGCAATTTCCCCTTTCCCTCATATCCTTTTTTCTGGAGGATTTTTTTTTCACAGTGTCATTTCTTAAAAAGATCAGTGGCTTCCAGGATAAGTTTTTGCACCTGGAAATTTTATCTTCACCATCCTTTTGTCCAGTGTTTCAGATCTTGGGGGTATCAAGACTGCCTCGTGTAATGCATGCTTCATGTTCTTTAGAAACTTCTCAGTAGATGAGTTTGGAAGCATAAGTTCACAAATTGGCAGGGAGAAGGGTCACAACTATGTTGTCATCCGAGATACTGAGGGACACACAGGTCAGTTTTGATGAAGTACCTTAAGCAAAGTAGGGTGGTTTGTGAGCCTGTAGACCTCTCATGTTCTCCTCCTACATTAATCCTGACTAACGTAGGAACAAGTTTGCTAGGAGTAAGAGAAAAGCTCTGCTGCCACCTCCTTCCATGGAGAGTCTATAGCCAGTCCTCATTTAATTATCTGTCAACACCCTGCCAAATGGCAAGGGGAAGTACTGTTTTTCACCTGTGAGAGAGCTATGCCTCAACAAATGCTCATCTTATCTCAAAGGCTGCATATTCCCAAGAAGAAAAAATTAGCAGTGTCAAATCCTCTGCACCTATTACTGGCTAAGTCCCCAGGCCTGCATATGCATGTTTCTGGTCAACGGACAGATTTTCACTGCCTCAGCATTCCTGTTCAGAGCAATGACCATGCTTCAGATGGCAGGATTGCCTACAACCAGTAAGTCTAGTACCTCTGCTGCCTGCTTTTTGCATCATATGAGAGGCTTGATGGATTGCTTTTAATTCATACAGTATACATATCCCATAAAAATCAGTCTTCTGAATCTAATGTTTTCCTAGTAGATTGCTTTCCTCACAGCTCAACATACTTACCTTCTAGTAAAGAGTTTAGGCCTCCTTGGAAGACTCCCTGTTATTTGGCATCTTCTTAGCATGATTAGAAACACAGATCTTACAGGGAGAATCTACTCCGTACTGTAGCTGTTTTGTCAGATATTATTCATGCCCTGAAACAGGAGGCTTAATCAGGTTTCCCAGTCTGAGAATCAGATTGAAGAGATAAAGGGCTTAACCCTTTTCTCTTTCTGCAATCTTGTATTTCTGTGCATTCTCTTCTGCTTGGGTTCCCACTACCTTGCACCAAAGGCAAAGCCTGGCAGCAAATGCACACAAGAGACGTCACGTCCTAACTCTGGTAGAGCCCTGTAGGCAAGGAGCCGGCAGAGCTCCACTGTTTCTTTCTTTTTCTCTCTCTTCGCTGCCCTTGCAAGAAGAATACCCATTGGAATCCATGCCTGGCAGAGAGCTGGTGTTACTCCTGGGCTACCAAGACATAGGACAAGGGAGATGAATTGCTAAAATATAGCCTGAAGGCAGATACGGCTTTGACAAGCTATAAAATTGTTCAACATCTCGGCTGGGACTCAGAGACCTTTAGCAACACAGCACTGGGGACTGACAGAACTCAGCAAATGCTGCTGTGTGTCACCCTGTCTTTACCATTCTTGCCAGGTAAGGAAAGAAATGTCTCCAGTGAAGGACTGGGAACCTTAGTGGTGTACAAGGCAAGCAGAGATATCTAAGAGCACTGTCTTTTCTGCTGCACTCAGACATCAGCAGTCATCTCCCAGAATTGTTGATCAGGTCCTACTACTCCAGGCTTTGAAAGTGTTCTTGTTTGGTTGGTTGGTTTTTGTTCATTTTTTCATTTGAAGAGAATCTTAAAAAACATAATTATCATTCTGTCTCTATCTCCATTTTAAGCAACAGCAGAGATGGGCCAATTACATCAATCCCCCTCAAAGTGTGGAACTTACAAGATAGGTAAAGAATTATCCAAGGATTTTTTAATCAGAACAAAGTAAATTCCCTCCCTTCAATTTTTTCATTCAAGCAACTTTTTTTCTTTCCTGTGTGACTCAGCTTTACTCTGTGCTGATGTACTATTTATCTGGATCTCATCTCCATGGGGCTACCTTGCTGTTCTGTAAGTATAAGTATGTCTTGCAAGGGAAAATTTATCCTGAGATTTAATATTTTGAAGACTGAATCATCAAACCATAACTTCTGTGTCTTCAGTGTAGCATCCTAGCCCCATCAGCATTATGAAGGCTTCATTCCAGGCAGAAGCTCAAACAGAAAATAAATTATTCAGACTGGAAGTCAAAGAAGAGTAAGTTTCAAGAGCTGCCAGAATTTGATTACTTGTTGATGCCTTTATAGAGGCAGCGTTTGGGGGAACAGAGTTTTCACGCAAATACTCTCTCCTTCAGAGTGCCGGAGGCTTTAATAACCCACCTTCTTCCAGGTGAAAATCAATGTATTTGGTTTCTGGTTTTTTGGTTTCTGTTTTTCTGGTTTCTGTAGGTAGCAAGGAAAAGTAAACAGAAAGACTGATACAAAAGAGAAATGAGAGAAAAACCACAGAGGATCTCAGCACAAGGAAAATTTATGAATTTTAAAATGAAGCTCCAGATGTGTTTGTCGATGGAGTGAGTAGCGAATATCTCAAGAGAGCCAGGAATTCATTGATTATGTGCAGATCCAGAAAGCCCTTTGAAGTTTAAAAGGGGGAAAAAAAAAAAAAAGAGAGATTAAGATGTACCTTTCCATTACAATCTTTTTCCTGGCTATTTCCACCTGCGTTTTGTATGGTTCATTTTAGGCTGACTTTTCACAGCTGAAAATGCTGAGATGAAAATCAAGAGATTGCTTAGCAAACACCTTGCACCAGGTTCAGCTAAGGTCAGTGGATTTGGTGTTCTTGTGATCTGTTTTGTTGTCAACATCTGAATCTGATGCTGAATTTCTTGGCTGTTAGTTATCTACAAAAATCAGCTGCATGAGCAGTGTGAAGGGGGGTGTATGAGTATGCAGGCTGGAGAATATACACAACAGTTTTATTCTGTTAAGGAGATATTCATGTGGCTGCGATGAAACAGCTCGCAGCCAGCTCCCAGTTGATTCCACACTCCTGTTCCCCAGGCACCTGCAGGACGCAGTGAGAGTCCAATGGAACAATTGTGGTGGCTTCTCTCTTTTCATCTCACTGATGTTGCTACTTTCAAAGTTCTATCAAGCACCAGAGATCTCCGTGATGAGCAGGGGAAAGCAGAGAAACTCCAGAGGCCCTTAAAGAAATCATTCAGATTTCTACGCTGTGCCAGAGTTCATTCTGGATTTGGCTTCCCTGTCTGAATCCCCTGGGCACTCTCATAGTGCACCTCTGGTGCATTCACCTTCAAGTGACTGTCTCGATGCAAGTAGGAGAACCATATATAACCTGTCAAGTAACCTGAGAGAGAAGAACATGAGCATTGTCTGTGGCATGTTCAGCTTTAACAGACTGTGCTGAGCTTTTGTATGTTAATATACAGGTAATGTTGTCAGTCAAGCTCTGTGCATTTTCCTTAACTGTGTGAAGCCAACACTGAGATTAGGTGGTACGACAAAGCCTCAAACACCAGGCTGAGATTTTTGCAAGGAGACTTATGCATCTAACTCACATTGAATTTGAGTTGGCTACAGGGACCTAAGTTCCTTAACAATCTCAGTTCTAAAGGTTTACCCTTCCTTTTGTTTGTGTTTTACTCCAGGCAGAATGGATACAGGCTTCTTACAAATAAATAGTTCTTTTTAATTTTAAGCTAATCAAAACCTAAGACATGCATAAGCCTATTTTGGAAGGGTTTGAAAAATTATAAAGAAATGCTGTTATGATAAATTCCTTATGTACTGGAGAGGAGCTGTAATGTTTTGTGTTATTTTAGTGACTTTTCCTTGAAAACTGCCTACTTGTATCTTTTTATTTTAAATGATTTCTAGGATTCAGATTGGTTAATGTATCATTAAAGGAATTTATTTGCACAGAAATCAGTAAATGTCCTTTTTATTTCTTTGGAGTCATTTGGGCATGTACTTGATTTAAATGGGTTGTTTACATAGTTACTGATTTTCATTGATGTGGGGAAAACTTTTGTTAGCTTTGGTACCTTATTTCAAACAAGATGATTTTGAATGTCAGAGCACTTTTCTAGTTGTTTACCTTTCACTATAGTTAAGATCCATTCCTTTTCTTAGGTAGTTGTTTGCTAAACAATGTAGATGGTACATATCACCTTTAGAGTAAGCCTAAATATGTGATATGTTGAAATCAGCTTCAAGTATTTTGATTTGTGAATGACTGCAAAAAATGCTTGAAAGTGCTCTCCCCTGAGTCATATACACACTGGTGTCCTTCCAGAAGGTGATCTGCGGGCTTGCCATTACAGTTCAGCTATTTTCAGTCTTAGTCAAGACCTCAGTTAATGATTTATCCCAGTTAGATGGGTACTTTAACAATACATCAATGGAAGGAAGCAGACAAACCATAGTAAATTCAGGATTACACGTGCTCATTCAACTCAACTTGAGGTTTAGCTGGTTGTAAATGAAAGCAGCTGTTCCAACACTGTGCACAATGATAAAGAAATTTTTCTCTAGAAGCAGACTCCTACATATTTTCAACTCTGCCTGATGGATGAGCAGGGATAAGTCACAGATATCTGTCTAGGACCCAGTTTATGCAGACAAAATCTGAGATAATGTTGCTGCCCTACTCCAGATGTCATTGAGGAAAAAAAAGAAAAAAACCCAAAAGAACCCAACAAAACAAAGATAAATAAGCAGATATTAGTTATTATTCATTGATTTACCATTCCTTTTCCCCAGTTTTTGATTGGACACTTTATCATACACCCATATATTAAATTAATCTATTTGTCTGCTGATTTCTTTGCAAAAATCTTTGCAGTAATAAGCATCATGTTATTATAGATGCTGATTAGTGGCATAATATCTTATAATGAATACTTTTGTCCTTTTGACCTAATTTGTCTTCTGACTCAAGGCTATGGGTAGCTACAGTTGAGAAAGTGAAAAGGAAATTAGATTCCACTCATTGTTTTAATGTGACTGCTAAAATATACAGCTAGAGATCAAGGGTAAAGCTTTAATTTTCTTCAGGGATACAGAAATCAGGTAGGAAGAACGAAAAGGTACTTTTCAGCTTTAAATGTGCTTTTTTTGTTCTGATGTGTCACTTGACATATGTCAAAATAATGTAACTGCAGTGGAATTTAAAATCTGGGAGCCACTGAGTGGTTTGGTAGAGCAATAATTGCTTCCTTTTCAAGTTCTTATGGATAATTATCATGAGTGACAGCAGTAACTTTTAGCTGAGCTACCAATTACCAGAAGACCTATATCATGATCGTCATTTGGGATGTTGTTGGATTGGTGAGGTTCCATTCAAAACAATAGTGTAATTACTGTTTACTCCAGCAGGTATGCAGGACAGCAAAATGAATGAAATGCTGAAAAGGGGGATTTCTGAACTCACTTTCTGCTCAGCAGAAAGATTGCTTAGAACAAGAACGCAACACACCATAGGCTCCTGGATCAAGCCCAGTGCTGAACAGAATAAAATCTCAGTTGAAACCAGAGATGCTGTTCTCAACCGTATGCTCATCATTGTCCTTTAAAATCAGATCCGCCGAAAAGGTCCTCAGATGGAGCTACCCATGCATGGGACTGGAAACTGGTTGCACCTGAGTGCTGCGGGGCCCTGAGGTCATCTACCAGCTTCTCACTGCTGAGCTCTGAGAAAGGCTTTGCATGCCCAGGAAAGCATTGCCTAAAAAAGCGCCCCCAAAACAATTTCTCAAGAGGCCTAAAAGTCAGGACCTGTCAAATATGGAGAAAGAGAAATTTGGGGATGTGCTTAAGGCCTTTAACGGCTCACAAAGTAGATACAGATAAAGGAACAAACTTGAATGAACAATGCTTCAAGAAATTAATTGGAATACAGGATTAAGAGTGACAATAAACACTTCGTTTCCCAGACTGACTGAGTAAACAGATGAAGTGATCTGTAAAACAGAAAGTGGAGAGCGGAAAAACTCTCGACACTCCAGGATTCTTCCTGATCAATGGAGATTCATTATAGCTGGCTCCAAACAAGACTGAGTTTACACAAGTGATTTTCTTACTCCGTTCCTGAGGAGATCTGCAATTAGGGCTTAGGGCAATATATTGGGTTTGTTAGCGTATTTTTAAGAAAGATGTCTTCTGTCACACTGCATGATTGGCTACAAGCACAAATATTCAAGTAGCATTGAGGGGAGTGTAACATTCATGCACCAGGTGCCATCAATCTCCTCCCAATTTAAGTTGTTTGTGAAGCTGCTGGTACACTTTGGGCTGGCTCTTTCAGGTGAAAGGTGGGGCTGGAGGGGAAACAGCAGCTGTGTAGGTGAAGTAATTACTAGGTGGTGATTAGGGGAGGGGATAAAAGGCCAGTAGAGCTCCTCTCTGAGAACTGCTGCTTGGATGTGGCTGCGGAGGGGTGAGTATTGTTTTGGGAGCCTTTTGGAGGTGGTGGGTTTTGTGGTTTCTTTGTTTTATAATGTCTGAGCAAAAGACCAGGGACGTTTACCAAGTACAAAGTATCATTAGGAGGGGGCTGAGTGTCTAGGGCCTATCTTCCTTTCCTCTGAAGAGAACACTGCCTGCTTAAACAATAAGAAGGGTGAAACGCCAATGCGAAGTGCTATGGGGATGGCTTGCTGCAGTCTGCGTGCTTTCAAGAAGGTCTAGGAGCCTCCATTTTGCTTTCTTACTGCTTTTTTACAGATTAATTTTCTGTTTGTGGCCTCTTATCTGTGCTAAGAAGTTGTGGTTCCTCCTTCCTCTTACGTGGTAGCTGTTCTTTCCTCACTGGAGATATTCCTAGCAGCAGTGCAACTACAGAGCAGAGACTATGCTAGGCCTCGCAGCCACAAACCGCTGCCCTTTCCAGGGCTACTGGGATGAGGGAAAATAGATACGACAGTAGCTGCGGTCCTGTGAGCCACCTTTTGGTTTCTTAGAACACTTTAGACTTTTGCTTATGTTTGAAAACCTATTTGGGCAGACTCCTGTGGGGAGCAGGGGCTGCTTCAGCAGGTGGAAAATACAGCCTGTTTTGAGCTCTGCCTCATGGCCTCCCTGCGCAGGCTGGGACTGGTGTTCCTCAAGTGCCTTCCCTAATAGCTGCCACTGATATAGACAAAGGCAGTGATAGACTTAGATCATAGAATCATAGAATGGTTTAGGTTGGAAGGGACCTTAAAGATCATCTGGTTCCACCCCCTCTGCCATGGCAGGGACACCTACCACTAGCCCAGGTTGCTCAAAGCGCCATCCAGCCTGGCCTTGAACACTTCCAGGGATGGGGCATCCACAGCTTCTCTGGACAACCTGTTCCAGTGCCTAGCCCAGATGCTAGCACACTGCTTATATCATATTAGAGTAGCTTTTCTATGCAGAGATTTGGAAGGTATATCATGGGAGATAATAGAAGAGGTTAAGAAGCAAGATACAAGAAAATTGACATTTCCTCTAATAGAAATACAATTCTTCAGTTTAAACTGGAGAACTACAGATTGTCACTAATTTATTATCCTCAGAGAGGAAAGCAAGCTCCCAAATTGTGTGTAGTGCAGTACTTGGCTTGCTAAGCATTTTCTGTAATGACTCATTTGTAATATTTTCCCAGTGTAAGAAAGGGAGGGCAGGTTGATGTTCCTAACTAAAGATGGTCTATCGTTTCCTGCATTGGCAATTGAATTCTAACTCATAATTTGCAGATGAAGTACTTGAAGTATTCTGGCAGCTTTGTGATGAAAGGGGAAAATGCAATGCTTTCGTGAAAATAACCTTGAAGGTAAATGAAAACCTACATCCATCCAGGCGCGGGTCTATTAAATGTTCCCTTGGTACACATCACAATAGAAATGTTTGAGCAGGCAGTGTAGCAAAAATTGAAAGAAATATCAGGTCTCCAAAGTCAGTGTATCACCTCACTACTCGTAGGACTATTTTTGTGTTGTGAAGTTTGATATTTTTTTTTTCTTTTTTTAGTTGCTCTTCTGGTAGTGAAGCAGTTGTCTTGTACTGGGGTCAGGTGGAGAAAATACAGTGAACAGCTTCAGAGACATGGGGCTTTTTGTATGTGAGTATATGAAAATTTAACAGAAGCAGGGACTTTTAGCAGTGGGAGAGGGAGAAACAAGAGCCTAATAATGTGAAACTCAATTGGAGGTGGTGTTTTGGATGTGGACCCTTTCCGTGACTGTCAGAGTGGTGATGTTTATATTGGTGTAGCGCCTAACAGCCCCTCAGCAACTCTACTGTGTGACATAGTCTAACCCCAGCAGGTAACAGCTGAATCTAATGGTGTTAGATTAGGAAACTTGGAACCTGAAGGTAGGGATGCAAAAATCTTGTCAAGTTTCTGCTCGGCCCTGGGAAGGTGCTCTGTCCCTAATGCAGAAGACGGGGTACTTGCGCAGTAATTTTCCCATCATGAGAACTGAGCTGAGGAGGAAATCTGGAGGGTTACCTCGTTTGAAACAAGAGACTGTGAATGGGTCTATCCATGTCTTGAGGCTTCTCAAGTCTGTGTCAGCAGCCTTGAGAGCTCCCAGAGCCGTGTGGGCAATCATGGGGCCATCAAGGGCAGAGGGATGAGGGGGAGGCACAGCTGCTTTCCTGCCCTCCGAGCACTGAAGGGAATCGCTGCCAGATCGACATCGACTGTGGGTTTGTTGAGAGGAATGGAATGGTGAATTATCAGCTTGATGCACCACCCTAGTCCTGTTTTAGCTGTTTCTTTTAGGTGATGTGGATGTGAATTAAGGAAGGCAAGGGAACAGAAAAGGGTCACCGAAAGAGCAGCTTCAATTTGTTACCTTTTATCCCACAGCAGAGTCTCCAGGGAGAATATTATCTGTGTTACTGTATGTATTATTTCTACTAAGTCAAGCTTTCAAAAGCCTGTGGACAGATGCTTAGGGCCATTTGGGAAGGTGAAAGCATTCTGAAAAAGATCATGGGACATAGTGTGTGCTCTTGGGAGTGGAAATACCTGTTCCAACTGCTGTTTTTCTCCTCATTTAAAAGACCAGCCCACCTCCTTTCCCGTGACTCTCCAATATGTGTGTTTTAAGGTTGCTGCCAACCCAATAGAAGCTGATGTCAGATCTACCTTTCCGGAAGGAGGCTAGGTAATGCAATTGAAGCAATACAAAGAAACATTTTAAAAGCTGGTAGTTAAGTAATGGTACAAATAGCTAAAAAGTTTAAAAGAAGCAAAAAAGTATCACTCTCACACAAAGGTATCACTTTAAGGTTGGCTAATGATGAAGTGAATGACTTTTGTGTGAGTAGTGGTAACATTACAATATTAGTCATGATTCTATGGCAGAGTCAAGAGGCATTTCCTTAACTTTTTACTAGAAATATCAAGGCATCTTCTATGTAGCTAAAATGAATAGAGGGAATTACTAAACAAAACTGATAATATATACATCAGAAGAGTCGAGATGCTCTGAAGTCAATATCTCTTCTCCCACAGATAGTGAAGGGGTCTTACCACACAGAACTACTAATACATGTGAAAATTTCCTTTTGTTTTGCTTCTGCAAAGATCTTGAGGCGTGAAAAGTGAAAATACTCTTCATCACTGGTTTCTCACTTCTGTGCAACCAGCAGCACTAAGCGGTACCAAGGATAGACTCAAGGTGGCCTTAGGCAGAGCTTAAGCCACAGGTGTGTCACTCCTTTTGTCTGAGTACTGATTTCTGCAGCTATCTAAATTAATGCTTCTATCCCTAATTGGCTACAAATTGTCTCTCTTGCTTGCCTGTAAAACTAAATGTTACTACCAATGTTAAATTTTAGCAGCTTTCTGCATTTGCTGATGTCACAGCTCCTGATGTGTGTAATATGCGTGAAAGGCTTTAGAAATGTAACTTACATTACAAGTCCTTTGTCCTCCTGTGCCTAGTTCACATAAAGTGTCGATGGGGCTGCTGCTGCTGTCAGTGAAGGCTTTTAATTAACTCGAGGTGTGTGTATGTGGCCAAGGCCCCATGATTTTAAATTTCCCACAGATTTAAGTTACCTGAAAGTATGTAATGGGAAGTGGCATCTCTCAAGGCAGAGATGAAATATTACCAACCTCCAAGGAAAGAATTATGAAGTATAGAAATGGGACTTGCACATGTTTTTTGCTGTGTGATCCAATGACATTTTGTGAGGATGTTCAGAAGGCTTCTTTAACAGGTATTACAGGAAAAGATTTAATCTTCAGCGTGTGGTGAAGTGATAAAGTTTTGTTTTCTTTTTTTGAGAGGTGTTTTGTGCTATTAAAGCTATGTGATACCTTTTCCTCTGTAATTAGTGGAGGATGTGTACGCTTGACAAAAACCTATGGAAGAACGCTGTCTTTCCTTGAGACCTTTCTCTTACTGTAGAGGATATGAAAGCAATTCTGAGGTATTTCATTTGTATTTGAAGGTTCACTTTTTACCTTCTTTCATATTTGAAATAGAATGGCACAACTAGAACTGTCTTGTCTTGTTTGAAAGGTTAAATGTGTCTTCTTGGTTACCAATTTTATAGTTTTTCATTCAGGTGGCGAATGAAATTGGTTGGCTACTGTTGGCCCAAATAAGACCTTGCTAGAAAAAGATTTTGCTGGAACTTATCAAGGCCCTTGAGTCTATAGGTTCAGGAACAGATATATAATCGCATGTTTATAAAATTTCAAAGCAAAGCAATGGTTTTTTAGTTTATGGTTCAAATGGGAACTGTTACCTCACAAGATTAAGTATTTTAATAGTAAAAACTGTAGTCTGGGCTTTTTGTTTAGAGGTTATTTATTTGCAGCTGGCTATTAACTGAACAATAGGAGGCTTCAAGAACTTCATCTAGAATCTGTGTTGCAGAGAGGGTAGGTGATGGTGAGATGGGACATGGCTTCAGTCCTAGCATATACTCTTCTCCTTTGTTGTAAAGCATCTCCAAAAAACTATGCAAACGTGTTGTTGATCAGGCCTGTCTTTTCCATTAAATTGTGTATTACTGCAGAGATGATGTTAAGCATCCATTTGACAAAAGTTGGGAAAAATGGAGTTCCCAGGATAATTTTATCTCAGGTCCTGTATTATAGGTGGATAACTGAAAGTCAGGTGGTTCTTTGTAGGTTAATCTGGCCCATTCAGAGCTTCTGAAGCAGCTATAAAGGCTCAAGATGGCTTGTTCAGAGCTTAAGTGTTGCTCTGTGCTCATATATTTCTGTAAGTGGACGTGGCCTTAATACTGGAAGATGTGATCTAAGTAACAGAGATGAATGTTAGCAGTGAAAGTTCATTTTGTCAGCATTCAATTCTTATGTCTTGTTGGTAATATTTCACTGATAATAAATTCCCTAATAAAAGCAATGGTAAGATTTAGTATGTCCCAACAGTCAACACTTTGTGGCCGTCATTAACGTGGCCTTGTTAGTAATAATGCTGGGAAATGTTTAGAAGAAAAATGCAGTGAAGGCTGAAGTTCTTGTATAGATAAAGTGCCCTGGAAATCATGCAAATGTCTTGGGACTGTCTTCAGTTCTTTGGTGCTGGGGTAGCTGGGCTGAAGTGACTTGTAGTGGCTTATGATGCCTTCTGGGTCATCGTGCTGTCAGGATCTGTTACTGTCTTGACAGATTCTCACATAACCGAGCACACTTCTGGTTTCGGTGACCTTGGATTTCTGTGTGCGTGTAAGGGGAAATGTACTTGGTCAAACTTAAACACTTAAGCTACAATATTTCTAGGTAAAAGCCCAAGATGTTGAAATCTAGTTGTAGTACTCAGGGTGCAGTTTTCATGGAGATCTTATTTTTAAAAAAGCACTCCTTTTTCTTAGAAAGCAATGCATAGCATTTATTGCCTGTTTTTTGTGCTTCCTTTTCTCAAGTGCTTTGTGCACACTGTTTTCTGTGGAATTTAGACAGTAGGCACTTATTTTACTTTTTTTCCTGTACTATTATTAAGTCACGAATTTTATTTTTTTTAAGTTTAGGCTTAGAGTGCGATTCTCCTTAACAAGAATGAAAAAAAGAGATTGGGTGCAGCCAAGACAAAGCACTTGCTTCCCAGAGAGTCCACTTTAGAAGTATAAGGATACTTAAGAATAGCAGATACCTGAAATCTGCATTTAAATAGACTCGTGATGTGTGGCAGCTTGTATCCATTTCCCTCTGTGAAAGGTTTGATGTTAGTTTGGGTTTATCGGAGCTTGAATCGTGCAGTTTTGTGATGGAGTATTAGCGGTACCTGCAGGAATGTTGATTTGGATGTTTACTTGGTTATGTACAGGCTATTTACATTGCTGAGGGAGGGGGAGAGAGCCAAGAAAGCCGGACTGTGCTAAAGCCCTAAAATTAAATCAAATACAGCTCTCTACTTCTCTTTTAGTCAAGAAGATCCTAAGCAAAGGGGATCGGAGGTTGTTTTAGTCGGACCACGTAGATATAGAGCTCTGTAGCTGAATTATGTGGCATTTGGAGATTTTCTTTTTTTATCATTGCCTGTATATATTTGATTTGTATAATTAGGATTCTAGTGGGCATACTTTCCAACAGCACACTCTCCAAACAACATTCCTGTTTTGGGACCCTGGCAAAAATGAACCATGGGGGATATTTTTTTTTAAAAAACTTTGTTTGGATTTCCTGTCAGGGGAAAGAAGGAAAGGTAGATAGCCCCAGGGGAGGTCAGCACCCTAGGGGCCTAGAAACGGCTAAAAGAAGAATAAATCTTTCACATTGCATATGACAGTCTCCTGCTTGGGTAAGGCGAGCTGAATCCACTGCTTTGACCAGTTCATGTCTGTGGCCGGAGCCACCTCCTTACCCTGTGTCCATCCCTGGGTGGCTGCAGGCTCCTTGCAAAGCAGCTGCTGGGGCTGTGCTGGGTGGAAGCGTAGTCCCAAAACTCGTGGGGTCGTTTACCCAGTGTGCAAGCCAGTAACACAAAGTTGAGGTATTTGCTATTTATTAGCACTTCTGCGCAGAAAAGTGTTCTGGGGGTATCTCTGCAAAGCTAGCACACCTGGTATCGAAACAATCATTCATTTATACATTGTAAATTAGCATAATTAACATATTCATTGTTTATCAACTTTTTACTGGTGCTTGTAATTCCTTATCTTAAAGCTGATTGGTGTAAAATATCCTTGTCTTCAATTAAAGGTACAGTGTCTCTTAATTTTGCTGTGCAGGCTCAGTGGGCGAGGGTCTTCAAGCGGAGGTGGGTATCCTAACTTCTAGAGGAGCAGTTTTTGTATTGTAATTAGTCAAGTTCACCTTAAGGACACGTTTCATGCGGTACACCCAAGTTTCTTGGGCGATCAGCCCACTGAAGTTTCTGCTATCCGGTTTTGGGTCTGGTTGTTCCTTCTATCCCATCGTCTTGTCAAGGATCCTTTACCCAAATAACGTACAGAGATACAATGACAGAGGTTTGGATATCAGAAGGACCGCCATCTGCCCCCTGGACCTGTGTTTGTTTTCTGTCAGTAGCTGGCAGGGTGATCAGAGGCATGAGCTAGCTGGCAATAAATTACACAAAATAAACATTCTCCTGGTGGGGATGGTTCTGCCTGTGGCAGTGAAGGGCAGGGGGCGCAGGGGACACCTGCCCCTGGCTCAGCTGTGGCAGGAGTAGCTGCTATCACCATGGGGCTCTGGGAGGATCTGCGTGGGGTTTGTGGTGTTGGAAAAAGTGGTGTGCCGGCTGTCCGTAGGGTCACTTTGAGCAGTGTGGAGACAGGGAGCAGGTGATGGGCAACAGCCCAGAGCCAGGGCCATCCCCACCTGCAGGGTCCAGGGGTGCTGGCCCAGGAGTGGTGGTGGCTTTTGAGCCTGAATGCATTCAAGCAGTTCCTTTTATTATCTACCTTAGGTAACATTTACTTGTAGGCTTCCTCAGATGCTGCTGAGGAAGTCAGTCATCATTAACTGCTACAAGGCATAGGAACAGTACTAAATATCAGGAAATACCAGTTTCTGTGACAGAAGTGGGACGTAAAGCACTGAAAATATAAAAGGGAAGGGTAGCTTCAGTTTGGGTGCAAAGAAGGCATCTGAATTCTTAAAATGGCATCAAGCGTGTCAGCATTGATACTCCTCTGAGCTTTACAGCCCAAGAAACTCCTCTTCTGTAATTGAAGCCGCTTAGGATCACAAACAGTTATTCTCGGTACTTCTGAGACCAGTGTCACACTCGTGTCACAATTTTGATGTTTGATGTCTGCCATGCATCAGAAGGCAAACACAATTACATGCGTATCAAGAATACCTCAGAGCTGTTTAAGAAACTGAGGTTAGTCACAGAAAGCTTTTGATGTTCCTCTTCTCCCTTGTGACTGTACAGTTTTACATTAAGTGAAGATGTTCTAGTTAAGGATTAAGAGATGGTTGTTGGCAAAACAGGACAGACAATTCAACTCACATCTCTAACAAATGACACAGTCGGTGACCTCTCACCAAACTGTGGGAAGATGATCAGTAGCACTGTGGGCTCTGGGAATCGAAGGTGAAAAGGTAAAATTTCATTTTGCAAGAAAGTGTTTTGTTTTTTTTGAAATGAGCCTTATACTGTTTAGGTTGTGTTTCTCTTTTACCATTCATCAAAACACACCAGTCTGGATTTTCTCCTAGTGATACAGCCTGTTGCAAGAGATGCTTCACCTCAGCAATTTTGTTTGTGGCTCAAAGGAAAATGGCTCCTACAGTGTTAAAAATACTTCCATACAAGCTAACCTACCTGCACTGATATCAAGTAGGACCAAAACTGCCCTTTCATCTTCACTTGCTCAGCTTGCACAGTAAGTGTGTGTGTGCAACAGGTGCCCCATGCTGTACTCAGTCATGTTTTAAAATGTTTTAAGATTCAATGGCGGGGGGAAAAGGCAAGGACAGTGATAAGTCTGTTTTGCTGGATGATTATCAAGCCACTGTCATTTTAAAGGGGAAAGAGCCTTTTGCGAACCTGAATGTGTTGAAAATCAAACAGAAGTCTACAGCAGTCCTTTGCAGATTTTCCTCCTGCCTCTCTTCTCCACCCCCCTCAAAACAGTCATACATTGTTAAGATCATCAGGAATATAGTGGTATTGCTATTATTGGTGCTGTGTTGTTCTGTGAGATGATGTTTCATTGGTGTATAAAACAAGGCCACTCTCTTGCAAATGTTTTCAGCTCCTTATTTTTGCACACAAGAGTCCCTTCAGAGACAATGGAATAACTTGGCAAGTGTAGTCCAGCACGTGTGTAAGCACTTACAGAATGAGTACTTAAGTCTGATTAATATGCAAGATGGAAAAACAGATCGTGAAAGTGAAAGCCTGGTGTGGAAAGATCAATGCAAGAAGAAACACATTTATGCTAAGAAATATTTCGTACGTAGGAAGCAATGTTGCATGAAAAAAAGGCCAAGACCCTCATAGTGAGACTTCAGAAGTGAAATTACCAGATGTTTGGAGAAACCACTAATCCTTAACAATTCTACAAATGCAAGAAAATTTCATTAGCAATATTGTGTTTTCAAACTGTAATGTGATGGCTCATTTAAGGTGCAAGTTTGGCAAACTATTTTTTTTGTGAGCAAGCTGGAATTGGAAGTGTTGATTTGGATCTTTTTTGTTCTCTTGGGTTTAGTACTGTGTAGAAATGAGAAAGAAGAATGAATCGGGTGCTAAAAGAATTTAACACTGAGGATGACTCTTTGGGGGAGTGTTGAGACAGGGAGCCAGCTGATTTATTCAGCTAGAAGTAAAAGATCAAAAATATGAAAAATCTGTATGGCCAGCCTGCCAGAGGAATTCGTTGAGAAGGAAAAGGAGGATGCATTGCAATTGGAATATTAGGTTTTGAATATTGGATATAATCAAAGCTTCCTGATTTAGTTTTGATAGGTTATTTCTCATACCTGTAGATGCGTCGTCTTCCTTTGTTACTCCTTTTATTTTTATTTGCTTTTTAATGTGGAAGTCTTCCTTTTGAAACAGCAGTGGTCCAAAGACTGGACAATACTTTTGCCAGGAATTATGGAATTCACTTTGGTCTTTAATCTTTTGCCTTAATGTAACAGCTGTAATATTTTAAAAATAGATTTAATAATAGAAAGAAGAGTCAGTGTATCACAATGCATTACTGAGAAGGAAATAATAACTAATAATGGCTTCTGTTGGAAACCTGGAAATGCCGTTATATGCCAGTATGCTGATATGGTATGTAGACTCACTTTATGACTGTTGTATTACTCATGTACATAGCAGTAAAGGAAGCTATTTTCCCTGCTTTAAATCACATGTTTACAAGCACAATACAATAATGCAGATGACTGATGGTTTGGACACAGCTTTTGTTAGCTGTTGCTAAAAAAAAAGCCAAACAAACAAAACTAAGCCTAATCTGATTCAGATGCTTACTCTAGTGGCTGACAGGGGCTATGAACTCTTTATACCACCATTCAGCAAGCTTTCTAGTCAACCACAGAAAAAATTAGATTAGCTGTGGCCAGACTCCCTCAAGACTGATAAAAATCAGAGAAAATTTTCACCCCACAGTAGGCTATAAGTTGGGCAGCTACAAGCTTGTCTGTTTTACCAAATGTGAACAGAGGTGTTGTGAAACGGGTCATGGGGGTTCCTTCTGTTGCCTATTTGATCCCACAAATGTTAATGACCACTCAAAAGTAAACATTGTATACAAACCAAATCCTGTTAAAAATGGAAATCTCACCTCACCAACATGACATTTTTGTTGAAGCGGGGGCAGAAAAAAAAATACAGAAAGATTGAATTTCAAGGAAGTATTTTTGTCTGGAATTATATATGAAATATAGGAGATAAATATGAAAGGGTTAATCAGTGTGTGGCAGACACAGCTGATAAAGCAGCTCTACAATCAGCAGAAATAATTAAGTCTTTTTTGTAGGGAGTATGTATTGTCGTTCGAATTTTCTAGTAACAACTAAAGATTTTGCTATTTGGAGTATCAGTAGTGGCTCTACTTTGCATGGACTCCAAGATCTGCCGATCATGAACTGGGCTCACATTATAGCCTTTCTGGAGTTAATTGGTAGGAATTACCTCCTTTGCTGGTCATCGTTCCGTAAAATGTCTAAGTATTTAACCTTTGTGACTTCTCTCATGTTGTCAGATTTAGCTGAAATTGGCCATTGGATTCAAAATTTCCCATAGGAAACCAGGCTCCAAACCGTTCCCAAACTGCAGAGCACCAGAGCTGCCTTGGGGAGAGGCTGCGCGGAGTGGCAGGGTCTGGTGTGCTCCCTGCCCACGTGCGGGGACAAGGCTCCCCCTGTGCATCGCACCCTGGCACAAGTGGGGTGCTGCCTGCTGTCCCAGGGCAGCATCCTGCCCCTTGCGCTTCCTCTGCAGTGGCTGTGAAAACACTTGATTTCTCTTCTTTCTCTCTTTTTTTTTTTAATGGCTAGGCAAATATCTATAGTATTCATAGTAATATTCTGCAGCAGGTCACTTAAGGTGCCAAAAATAACAGGCTCCATTGTGACTGGAAATATCAGTACCCGTGACCTCTGCCAAACCCTGCATATAGAGAGGAATGCATAAGAGGATGTAAATTATTGTTCCCAACACAATCCCTATAAGCTGTATCATTCTGGTGCAATTTGACAATTTCCAATGTTGTCTGCTGGAAGAGCCTGTTGAGATACTTTCTGTTTTTGTGAAGATCCCAGGGAATGGCAGCTGTACAATATCACTTGTCATACTTAAGCATAATGAAATGTTGGCTGGAGTACTGCAGTGACAAGGACAGAGCTGCCAGCTGCATTGTGTCTGTTCCTGTGTGGAAAGGCCATTCTAGTCAGTGACCTGTTTCTTCCATAAAAGCAGAAACTACTATTGTAAAAGCAGCCAAATTCTTTCAAAGTGCAACCTGGTTCTCTTATGGTGGGGTGCACATATTCTTTCCTACGAAGACGGCTGCTGCTGGCGTGTCATGGGGGGTGGGGGAGAAAGAAAAAGTTGGTTTTGGTTTTTTGAGGAAAAACAAACACACACCACCCCCACCCTACCACCCCCCAACAAACAAAAAAAACCCAAACCAGCAAATACCAAACCCAACCATAACCGTTGACAAACCCATAACCTTCAGCCACTTCCAGGATCGTTTTTTTCTGGCAGTTCCACACAACACATAGTATTGTGAGAAGTGAGTAGACACATTCGATGAAATTAATGAGCTGGACAAAATCCATGCACGCTGCTCAGCTGAATGCGGACACAAACCTGCTTTTTTTTCGCACTGCAGAGGACTGTTTTGAGCCACAGTAATTTGTTCAGTCCTGAGTCTGAAGAGCGCAGAGAACTGTAGAGACTCCTGCTATTTGTGTGCTGTACCTCATGGGACTGTCTGTTTTATGCCAGCAGATGGTGACTTTCTGTTGTGAATGAGCGTGATAAGGGGAAAACTTAATTCTACACAAGCACCTTCAAAACTATCTAGATGAAAAACATGTATATGACAAGGAAGGGTGAGAGACTGAAAGGTAAAGTCTTTACAAAGCCAAGGGAGATTTGAGATAGCAGTACAACGTGAGACCTAGGTCCTGATTTAGTAAACAAATATTTGCTTAAGCAAATATTGGGACTTTTTTCCTGGTTAAAGATATGCTGAAGTGTTTTGATGGACCAGAGAACTGGATAAGCAGTAATGTAGTCAATGCCTAACTTGGTGTTGAGGTTCTTCCTGTCATCTGATGGAGGTCAACAGTTGTCAGTACAGCTTGGAAAAAAGGGAAGAAAACAAGCCCTACATATTTCTTAACAGTAGGGTAAGGATCTTTTGTGTTTATGAAACATTGAATGCTAGATCCATGCATTTCATAACCGTGTTTATGGAGCTTTGAAATGGAAATATTTGTGGAATCTTAGGTTAAGACTTGCTTTCCACCAGATTTTGTACTAAACAAACTTCAGCAACTAAATAAACTTCACCTCCAGGGCCATGTGAACAGTTCACCAGTAGATTTAGTAAACAAAGGGAATGATAAGAGCTCAGTTATCCTGATTATAGACGCAGCAGATAGTAAGACTTGAGTCTGATGGCTAATTGCTTTTAAAAACAAAGCTATGTTTTCATAACCTATATATTTCCTATTAACCCTGCAAAGCTTGGTGAAACAAAAACCACTTGTTATAAAATACTTATCTTTTATTTCAATCTAGCATATGAAAAATTAATTTTGAATCACTTTTATTGTTTCAGACAAATCGCACAGCAGGTTTAAGTAGGAGAGTCAGAAATTAACTAAATTGATTAACAGGGAAATATGCATAGACAGTTTTAAATTACTTAGATTTTGGCCTCCAGCAAAATCTTTCAGTCTTTTCATTTGAGAAGTGTTCTGCCTTAGGGTCTGGGTGACTCATAGACTGACAGGAAAATGCATGAGCCTTTTGCCTTAAGTCATTGGTTCAAATATGAGTCAGGTCAGTAGTAAGTGAAAGTAATATTTTCTAATGCATCCTCAGTGATCTGAAATGTGATTCTTGGGATCAGAACCAGCAAATGATTGAGGTGTCCGGAAACTAGGGACTTGCAGGTCTAGACTTCAAGCACTTGGCTTAAGTGAGTTCCTGTGCTATCTGTGGCTCCCAGAACAGGGCACAGGGAGAACCGGGTGCCTCAACACGTGATTCTGTGGGCCAATGTAGAGAGACGAGCACGCACAAATTCTCTGAGAAAGAAGAACTTACTGCTAACGAGTAGGATGTGTTGGTGGCAAGAATGTTACTGGAATTTTGTCCCATTCCAGGGGTCTGGTACCTGGCTGCATTCTCAGCTTCACTATTTGCTGATGATAATGAAAATAGATCACCTCCTTTCCTAGCTGAGTGCTCTAAGCAGTTTTCTGCATATCCTGAGTCTTCTGTCACATAGGTTACCAAACTCTTCCCTGGAATGGCTTCAACAGGAAGTGAAGCTGCCCAGTCACTCCATCTTTAATTCACTTTTCCACCCGACTAAGACATATCTTGGGATTAATGCAAGCCTGCCGTGAGATGCGGGTTTGCAGTCCCTCAGCCAGGGTAGAGAAACTGAACCAGGGTCTCCTTTTTCCAAATGCAGTGCTCTAGCAGCTATGAAGACTAGATTATAGATGGAGAGGATACGGTTCATGCTTGCCTTCTTGCCCTCCACCTGGGCTGTTACAATAAAATGTTAATGCTGCATCAGGATTTTTAGAATTAGACAAGAATCTCTATAGCAATGTTAAACCATAAAAGGCAATCACAGCGTTATGGCTCAAATTTCCAACTTCTTCTGGAAGGCAGCTTTGAAATGGAAATATTCGTGGAATCTTAGGTTAAGATTTGCTTTCCACCAGATTTTGTACTAAATAAACTTCAGCAAGCACATTTGTTGCAAGTGAGCACACGTTCGCTAATCGCATTTGTAGCAACCATATGCCAAAATGCATTCAGTAGAGAATGTTTTTGCATGACTTTCCAGGCAAAAACTCTTCACAATTATCAGAGATGTTTCAGCCCCTTTTAAGGGATAGTATTGAGTTTTATGTCCTGGTTGGAAGCCAAAAAAGACAGTTGCGCTTTGTCCATCTGTGTATTGCCTTGATACTCTTTTCTTTGTCATTCCCAAAAACATCATTTGTGGCTTTAGGGGGCTTCAGGTCAGTTGTGATTGGTGAGGGAGCTACTTGCTGTTCCAACAGTTTTGGGTGACTTTTATCAAGCTGGCTGAGGTCTGTGGTGCTCACTGCTTTCCTTCGAGTCTCCCACAGACTCTGAGAGTTCCCTTCGCAATTAAAACTCCAGCCTAGAGGAAAAAATAGTGGCTACTGACTTCACAGCTACAGTAATTTCATGATTGCTTGAGGAAATTGGTGGCCAGCTGGGGAGAGGATAAATCAAACGTTTGTCCTCCTGTCTCTCAAGTAAATGGTCCATTGATCACCTAATAGTCTTGTTGGACTGAGTCAAGGATCTGAACTGTAGCGCTCTACTAAAATGGCAATTCATCCTGCAGCTACTCAGGTGTTCTTAATGACCAAAATGGGAAAGGATATGAAGAAACAGTGTGTGTGTGTGTGTATTTTTTTCGCTTTTACAAAGCAGAGAGGGAATGCATCCTTTATAAAGCTGTTTTGCCATAAGTTTTCTTCTCTGTAGAAAACCTCTGATACAGGATTATTCAGCCCTGCAAGGAGGTATAAAAATGCATTCTGTAAACATATATCTATTCCACCTTTTTCTTAGGCAAAATAGTGAGTTTGTTTTTAATCCAAAGCTGTTCTGATTGTTTGCTTTTTCCCTTTCAGTCTAAGGGCTTCTTTTTTAATCGTGTGTTTTCCAAACCATTTCAGTTATGAAGCAGGAGAGGTTACTTTGGGTCGCTATTTGGACAATAGGTCTTGAAGCTGCAGGAAGCCTTCTTCAAAGCTGAGAGTTGCTAAACCTTTCCCCTCCTAGAAAACTTCTTCTGTTCATCTGAACAAGCCCTTTCAAAAGAAGCAGGATGCGCTGCGTAGTAGGCTTGCCTGTCTGGAGGAGAGGGGCTTACAGAAAAGCTGCATTTTAGACTGAAATGTAGGGCAAGGATCAACAACTGCACCTAAGGCTTTTCCAGTGCAGATATTCACAGACCTGTTCTTATATTGTGTGACTGGACTTGCCATTAAATTAGATCAATACTTGGCTTCTTTCCTGATGTACTATCACGCTCTGCTGAAAAGATCTTTTCAGTGATCCATAATTAGCCTTGCTGCTATTCCAATATTAATTGCTGCTGAGTATCAGCCAGGTAACAGATAAAATGGGGAGCTGGGGTGTCTGAGTTAGGAGCAATCTGGCCCTGAAGAGTTTGTCCCAAGTTCTTATGACTTCATCTCTCATACTCGAGATTGTAGACCTGTGTGGTGGGGAAGGAATTTTTGGGGTGTGTTCAAAAAAAATAAAATCATATTCAGTATCTTCATTTTAATTTCATTTTGAGGTAGATACAAAATGGTACATGCTGAAAAATGAAGGGGGAGACATTTTAAAAGAATAGTAAATAGCTATACAGGCAAGGCATTTGTTCAGGGTAGGGGAAGAGACAGCGCGCTCCCTTACAGTGCTTGTGCAGGTTGTTCCTTCTTGATACACCGGTGTTGTTGGGAACCAGGACTGCTGGGACTTGCCAAGGTAGCTTTTCTTTTTGCCTCCCTGTATCTTACCTGTTTCCTCCCTTCANTATGACTTCATCTCTCATACTCGAGATTGTAGACCTGTGTGGTGGGGAAGGAATTTTTGGGGTGTGTTCAAAAAAAATAAAATCATATTCAGTATCTTCATTTTAATTTCATTTTGAGGTAGATACAAAATGGTACATGCTGAAAAATGAGGGGGGAGAAATTTTAAAAGAATAGTAAATAGCTATACAGGCAAGGCATTTGCCTCCCTCTATCTTACCTGTTTCCTCCCTTCATGACAAAATTTCTTACCTTTATTTCTTCATTTCTTTACACTGAAAGCAGGTGTCGTAGACTTGCATGACTTTTGTCTTTTTATTGTATACAACAGTGGTTTTGCAACTACTTCCAGGCATATGAGCTACTGACCCTTCTCTTATCTGGGAAGGAAATTGTCAGTCAAAGCCAATCATTGTGAATATTTCATGCAAGTTTCCTTTTAAGTGTAGATTACAAGCTTTTAAAACAAACTCAGCTTGTTGTTATAAATAACAATAATTTCATAGGTGGCTTGCTTGGATGAGTTAAGGCAGTTATTAGTAAGTAAATATTGATGTCTAACAGCACACAGCTCTTTTGCAAGTATAAAGGAGCTAGATATGGTCTGCAGGGTGTTATCTCAAATATTACTGAAATGTTGAGCATGCAATTACCATCTTGTTGGAGTAATAATGTTGAAAGAACAGTTTAGACATTTAATTGGTATCAAACAACATGTGATTGCATGTTGATTAGTTATCAATTACAACAAAGTACAAAGTGACATTTGATAAACATGGTAACTGATAGCTTGCTTTTGTTATGCCAATTAAATGGCTAAATATCTCCTGGAAGGAATTATAAATCATTAGAAAATCATTAACATGTTTGGCAGCTTGTCAAGTGACTGTAAACATGGGGGCTTCCGACTGTGTTTGGGGAACTGGGGCATTTTCTCACAAATTGAGTCTGTCTTCAGCATAGACACTTTAGATAACCAAATACTCAACTTTGAGAGTTATGTTTTTTCCTCACTGGCAAATGAATTTGATGAAATTGAGGTATAAATATTTACTGTTTTGAGTTAAACACAGTAAAGTCGGATAATTCACAAAATCTTCCTACCCAACTTTGCCAGCACACATCCTATCTGAGAGCTGTTCCTGGTCATGGTTTCATCTATGTACATCCATATAACATATCTGCCAACATGTTGATATACACTTCTTCATGTCAATTAAGATTTCTAGCTTTGTTAAAATGACTAGTGCCTTAAGACACTAGTACAACTGAAAGACTTGGATGAGAGCAAGAATGTCATTTTCTTTTGCAGCACAGGCAATATGTTATTTCCCCACGTGCTCTGTACAACAGGGATTTTGTTTCAACCTTGAAACGGCTCAGTGGGTGTTGTGACTGTGGTGAGAGTTTAATATAAAAAGTAAATTAATGAGCATTAGGAAAGGGAACTTCTGAGGGAAGGAGAGAGAGATCTATGTGCATGTACCTTGATAAGACTTCTCATCAACTGGTTTAAATGAAAACGTTTCAGGAGTCGTTATGTTTCAGCCCAAGGCTTAATTGGACCAGTTACTCTTTCAGGCTTTAGCACAGAAAGGGAAGGGATGTGTGTTCCTGGAAAACTTAGCAGAAGAAACAGTGTCTTGCTATCTCTGTACCTTTCTGCAGTTATGTTTACACATGCATATATTAGACTTTTTTCCTATTTTGAGGGAAATTCCAAAGGGAAAAGACCAGGAATATTCCTTTTCTGCCCAAGTTCCAGTATAGATTTCTCCTGGATCCCCTATACCGTTACACTCTGTGAATACAAAGGACTGTCACTGACACTTGGCAGCCTTTCCTCTGTGTTGAGCCAGGAGACAGTGGCCAGGACAAGAGGAAGTGCCAATATTCACAGGGACTAACTTCCCCTTTCTTCCTCTCTGTCCGGAGCTCATTCTTACTGTCTTGGGTTTCTTAAGACAGCCGATTGCTGATTTGGGGTGCCTTTCCCCTTTCCGTGTTTGGTAGCCTTCAATGGCTCTGGCTTTTTGGCCTCTGCACGTGCAATAAAGTATACACATGGCTTACAATACTATTTCTGAGATGACTCACAAGGAACAAAGGAAGTGTTTCTGTCAAATGACAGACGATGGTGGTATTTGTCTGAGTTCACAGCTTCCCTGTATGTGCAGCTATGCAGAGCGATCTTTCAAAATGCATCCTCTTATTAACTTCTCAAGCTCCTGAAGATTGTGTCCTATGGCATGTGTGCTCAGACAGCCAATTCGTCTTGCATATAGCAATGAGAATAGCTGCCTATTCAGTATTTGGGGGATTTTTTTTTCCTTTATGAAATGAAATTACATTTATTCCTTAGAAAAAAAAAAAGATGAATTCATCACAATGCAAGAAGGGTTGTCACTGAAATGCTGTAAATGTCAACAAGTGTTGTTGTCATGATGCAATGTCAAAATTAACTTAAAATAGCTCTATTACATGCAAATGAAATGTTTCTTTTGGTCTGTCAACTTCATCACCTAAACTGCCTTTGATTACTTTGATGTGCAGCACCTCTCTGTAATTCAAAGACTTTAAATGAGTGCTATATAATCATTGCTGTGTTTTCAGCAGAGGGAAGATAGATGATTATGTGCTGCAACCTGTACAACATAGCAGGTAGTTCTCAGCTATTGTTTGCGGAGCTGGGCTGTTGCCCTTTGTTTAAAACAATCTTGCTAGAGGAGTAGTCCCATGGCTGGGAGGTGGTTAGAACTATAGCTTTGAATAACTTCAGAGTTTTTTAAAAAGTTGCCGCTAAAAGACTCACTGATCACTTTGTATAAACTATTCCAAGCTCTATTGAAACCAGCAGCAATCTCGCTCTTAGTTATAATATTGAACAGAAAGGTTGTTCTTTTCATGTGTTTCAGATGCTAAATACGTAATCTTCCAGCTCTTTTGTGCAGAATGTTGCTTCCTGGTGAGAGAAATTTACCAGATGGAACATCAAAAAGTTGTTGTGTTTGGTTGGGGTTTAAGAAAAGGAAAAAAATATAAAAAAGTCCAGGCAGGCAGGAATCCTTTGACTTGCTTTTTCATCATGGAGTCCAGGCTCAGCCTGTGCAGATCTGTCTACAGCAAAATGCTCTGTGAAATCGTGTGGATGCACTGGTGTATATCACTTTAGAAGAGAAGAAATAAAAACAATCTGATGTTGCAACATTCTATTCCAATGTTTCCCAAATGGTGTTTTATTTTCTTTTGGCTGTGATTTGAATGTTTTGTCTTTAGATACATTGATACAGAGTGGAGAAGTAAAAATCAAAATAAGTCTTTCCAGTTCTCCTGCAAAAATGTTTTGATTAGTCAAAAATTAATAAAAATAATCCCTCCTTGCCTTCCCACCTGCAGTTTGACTTCAAAATGTTTAAGCATTTTTTTCCTATATGACACAAAGTAAGAAATTTGAGATAGAGAATTCTGTTGCCTTAACTGCTGCTTTCTGCTTTGCTTCAGCTGTGCTCTTCTGTGTGCCTCTTTGCATTGAGTACTTTGTGTTACACAAACATATTTAAAAGAAATAATTGCTGTTAATCTTACAGCTAAGTATACCCTATACCGTAAGAGGCACAGAAAGAAGCGTGTCACTTCTGTCAGCTTACTGCAGTGCAGTGGGTAAGAAGTTGTGTAGTCCTTTGTTTCTGCTCCCAGACCTCTTGCAGGTCAGACTTTCACACCTCTGTCTCTCTCATGGTGAGAGTCTCAACTACTTGAAAGATGTTGCTGTGAGTTCCTTTGAGCAAGGAGTCATCCAAAATGGAGTGAAGGTGTGTCTGACTCTTAATATCCTAGGGAAAAATTTTCCCCTCGGAAAACTTCGAAGCGCTTCTGCTTGCAGCAAACACATCATTTCTTCAGTTACTTAGCTTATGTTCCTTTACATTACTGTAGCTTTGAGCAATCCATCTCGTGCTTGCATTGTAGGGGTAACTTCTGTGTTCACCGGAGAATCTCAAATTCTGCTTGTGGCTCCGTGGGAATTGTTGGGGAGGGGAGAAGTCCCGTTGTGAGCTGCTAGAGGTAACCAAAAGGCTAACAAAGCTAATAATTCTCCAGCTGGAGAGTAGATATGGTGTGAATAGGTGGAATTCTGGGCCCATCTGAATCACACTTGGTGCACATCTGTAACCGCCACAAGCGTAGCCCTGCAGAAACCGAAGGTGAGGTGACAGAAGCAAGTGCCATTTCAAATAGTCTGGCTGCCTACAAGACGAGACAGCCATGCAGGGCGGCGCTTTGTTAACAAGCTCTTCCTTTCTGATTTGGATGAAGACGATGAGAACAAACAGAGGGATTTTAAGAGCCTTCCACTTTGTCATTTTTGCTAACCTGTCACATCCTGATCCACCTTAGGAAAGGAGCCCTTTTCCCATTATGTTGAAATGAATGGAGCTGGATGCTGTTGGGATCTTGGCTTATCTGTTGTTTCAAATTTTTTTCTGCAGTGCTCTCTTTCCACGGGAACTTGTACAGAAATGCAATTTGCCAGTGAGTTTATTTTTGTTTTCAGTTGGCTCTCTTCTTTATACGACATGATATGTCAATGAAATAACAACATGGTTCTTGCAATCAGTAAAACTGAGCTCTTTTTGGGTGGGGAAAGAGCAATATGTCTTTTCCTGAGTAGCTCAGCTGCTGATTGTTTTGCTTTACCAGAAATCACTTTGAGATCGTATCCTGCCAGAAGTCTTATCATCTGGATGTATATATTCTGCTCTAGCTGCACTGTAAATTGGCTGCATAGGACATACTGCTTTAAAAGAGAACCCTATAGTCCCGCTTACTAATGTAAAATACAAAGTGGGGATGATGTGATGGCATTAAGAATCCCTAGTTTCCCAGCTTGTACTTTGAGAAATGTGTTAAGCTTGTGTTCCTGCTCTCAGTAGGGCAGACCTGACCCTCTCCCCATGCCCTTTCTTCCTGACCAGTTCACAGGAAGAAGGCTGCTCGTGCACTGCGAGGGGGAAACAGCAAGCTGCCAACAGTGAGAAAAGCAAAGCTGCACCTTTCAAAGTGCGTGTTGGACCACAGGCTCTGTTATTAACTTCTGTGGCTCTTGGATCACAGGTGCAACTCTATTCATGTCCTTTTAGTTCAGTAGTAGCAGCAGTATCTTAACAATAACAGAGGGGAGAAGTAAGTAATAAAAGATGTGGTGATGCTACGTTGGGGCAGATTATTTTAATGATCTGTCATAACAAAGAATGCTTGTTAGAAAATTCAAATTAAATAGTATATTGAGATGCTGAAATCTACCTACCAGGAAAAATCTTTTCTCTTATACAAGCTTCTGAAACTGAGTGAAGGGCAGAGAGTGAGAGAACAAGAAGTCAGCTAGGCCCACTAATCATCTTCGGATGGCAAAAATAAAGATGAAAATACCACTTACTTTCCTGGAATTTGTTTGAATGGTATAGAGTAAAACTGCAAAACACAGTAGGTAGATATGCCAGAAGGGAAGATAAAAACGGTTTGGTAAGAGCTGGACAGGATTCTTGCACCTGACCACTGGATTCCCATCGTCCCCCCCTTCCCCCCCCCCCCA
>VYXH01004831.1:513301-528425 GCA_013397275.1 Burhinus bistriatus
AAAACCAAAAAAACACCCCACCCAACAACAACAACAAAAAGTTCAAAAGTTCAGAGAAACTGCTTAGCAGGTTAAGACAGCTCTGTGTCATCTTACAACCGAGAAAACAACTGCATTTCAAAAATTGCCACACTTCTTGCCACCTTAATTTTCCTGAAGTTGAGTGGAAGTAGCTAGTTAAGATCTGTTTAACACTGAATTACATTTTGGTAAGTATATAAGAAACATCTCTTCTTCAACGTAATCTAATTCTGTTCTCTTTTCCAAGAGCAAAATAGCCCAGGTCTGTTTCCTTGTCCTGCACCCTCTACAGCATGTATTCCAGCACAGGAATAAATGGCTGTACAAAACCAGAGGAAAGGATTGAAAGGCTTGCCATCTGAAAAGCATATTTGAGTAATGAATGATCCTTTTTTTTTTAATCAGTTGTCTCAAACTCAGTGAGCAGCAGTCTTTCTAAACAAGTTTCCTCTTGAGCCCCCCCATCCTAAGGATGATGAATTGCATAAAGGATATCTTTTCAGTTTTAAGTATTTAAAGATAAACTTTTGAAAAAATTAATAAAGAATAAATTCCTGAAAACAAAACAGCAAAAACCAGATAATCTTCCATAATAACAAACAAAGCTCTAGGACAGAAGATCAACTCACTGTTCTTCTCCATGCTCAGTTTTAGTTCACTGATGGTAGATTCGTGTATTGAACCTGTCAGCTGAGAGACTCTGAACCACAAGCACCCAAGCAGCAGCTTGTGCTCCCTCACCTTTTCCATGGGAAGTGAAGTGCGTGCACTGCAGCTTTTTTGTAAATATAAGGAAGTATTGCTTAAAGAAGTGAAAATCTTAGCTTACAAAACACACCTATAGAAATTGCCCTCCACAAACATCTATAAAACTGAATTCCCAGTACATTTCTTCTCTGAGTAGTACCACTGGACCAGATTTATGAAGTCTTGCTTTTTCTGGTGAATAAGGAGTCATCTAATTTTGTTACATTTAATTGATTTGGCAGTGGTACCCAGTTGAAACACCTCATGACTTCTGTCTGGCCCCACTGCTGGGTCTCTTTGGGACCTGGGGTATGGATTTTCATGGGGAAGGAGAAAGATGGTGCACACTCAGGTTTTGTTTTTATATGGAGTATGGTTATACCTAAGGAAGAAGTTGTATGAAAAAGTTTAGTGTTAACCCTTGAGGTAAAGCTGCCTTAAATGTTGAATCTGAACTTGTGTGCAGTGTCTGTCATGTACTTTTGTTCACTGAATATTTAACACGTTCAGTTCTGTTATGAAAATATGTACATCTTTCAGTGTAGTTCTAATAGGCATCATTCCATGGATAAAATCTTGACCTTGTTGAAGCTAGTAGCAAAACACCTGCTAATTTCATTCAGTCATGATCTATCGCTGGCTTATTCTGCATTTTACTGACAATAGTTGACATTTAAGATTTTTGTACTAGCTAGAAATTTGTCCGATGTCTAGCAAGTCTTCTCTGTTGTGGCCCCATTTCAGGGAAAGCATGGTCTGCTCTTGTGAGCCGTTTTTGCTAATAGAAATTGAAATTCTACATGCCAGATGGTTATTTACTAGATTTAGCACTACTTGCTGGAATCCAGATGTGTTTTCTCTGCTTCATTCCTCTTTGTCATCCTCTATGTTATGAAAATGTTTAACCTGCCATGTCCTTTGCTGTGTACAGACAGTCCTCTGTTCTTTCAGCAGTTCTTGCAAGACAGTTGTTATCCCTGGTTACAGTTACAAGTATTTTTTTTTTTTCTCCTTAAGTCCAACATAATGTCTGTTGTGGAAGTGGGGTGTTACATGGATAATTCCCACATTTGTTAAAGAATAATGTAGTATTGAGGCTGCAGGGACTGACAGGAAATGGAGCTTATGTGTAAATTTATTAAGCCTATATTTAGTATTTCTAAGCCTTGGTTTTTAATTTGAGACACTATTTCTTCCTCTGCTATGCTCTGGAAGCTGTCCTCCATTGACCTGATACTGTCTCTTCCCTTCACTGTCTGCCTCCAATTCAGTCTGAAAAGTGCGCCTGGGCTGCAAAACTTCTGTTGAAACTAGATCTTTATTTTTACTAGGAAAAGTCTGAAGACATGTATTATGAATATACCTTCAAGATTAGTCATGATGAAGTGGAAGTCTAGAGAAAGATGAAGGAGTCTCTGCAGATTTGCATCTTCTAATAATCATCAGTACAGCATGAGTAGTTTGCAAATGCGGCTTTCCCACACGAATGTTTCCAAGTCAAGTTACAGGTATCTCCTCAAGCCCAGTACAACTGTGAAGCTTGTGTTCTGACAGCCTCCCCATCCTAATTCCCAACTTCTCCGTGACTGTGATAGCTATTCGTACAAGCAGATATTTTTAATAATGCAAGACAAATAATGGAACAATGTCAAACTAGAAAACGGGAAAATATTACTTTCATTTTTCTAGTCTCATGTTAGTACTTTGGTTCAAGGAGGTAAATATTTCCCTGCGCTGTGCTGCAGGTTGAAGGTACCTAGGGAGAATACCCAACGTTTCTGCAATACTGAGACCTGTTTATGGAGACTACCCCTTTGTTTTTCCAAACATGAGGTAGTTTCTCACAAAGCTTTCTGTGTCTTGGACTACAGTCTCACTGTTACCCTGGAAGTGAGTACCTGCCTTCTGGTTTCTTTGTGCAAGAAGCCTATTTACTCCACTTTTGGTTCTGAGATGGTAAGAGAAGGGCTTGTTGCTCACTGCGTCATGTAATCGCCACCTCTTGTTGCAGCCTGATATTTGAACCACCCCCGCAGGCTTGAATTTAATTCATAAAAAAAGCTTCTAAGATGTGCTAGCTCCATTTAATAATTTTTTTTTTTTAAAAAAAAAAAGAGGCCAAAGGCTCAGCCTTCTCCGAGGCCATAGTCAAGGCTGTAATTCAGCTAAGGGCCCGTGCTGTCTGCTGACTTGAACTCTGTCCCAGACCCATGTCCTTCTCTCCGATTCCTGCCAGGACGTTTCCTGCCCAGTTAGGATCTGTGGTGCTGCTGGGGTGTTGAGTAGCTTCCTGTTCCTCCACTTGCTTAGCTGTTTGCTTTTACATGTTCAGGTCATTTAAATATCTCCACAAGGGGCTCTGAAAGCATTGAAATGCTCAGATGCCTCTGGAGTTGAGGCTAGCAGTGGTACACCAGACTATAATCAATTCCTAAATTTCATAAGAAGGGAGTATGCTTCCGAGTGGTTTATAAATGCAAGAAACCAAAGATTAAATTACAGCCTATAACTTCAATCTTCCATCAGTGTGTTTGTGCTTAAAGATATATAAGTAGCTTACATAACTATTTACCAATACAATGAAGGCTGCTGCAACTTGTTCTTAAGTTAGACTTGACATTTACAGATAGAAATTTGCTTCTGACATAGCAAGGAGATTACAGTGTTTGTGTGACATGGGAAGAAAAGGATTACAGTAATCTTTTCTTGTTTTACAGCCTTATGTAGGAGGAGAAAGATTGCAGCATGCTGCCATAGGAACATGGAAATGATGGGGAAATTATCTGCAACAATTTGAATAATGACCTGGCATACATTATAATATTGTCTCGCTGCCACTTTTGCTGTGGAACCAGGTCTGTTGTGAACCGGTGGGTAGGCGCAGTTCTTAAAAGGAAGGAGAATTATCACTTATTTGTGTGTGTGTCTATAGACAGTAGCAGTTTGAGTAAAATCAGGCATTCCAGTGGTGTGAAGGAAAAGGCCTGGCTGTTTAAGAGAACCGCACATTTTGACTGAACTGACAAAAGCATCCTATTACTTGAATGTGTACATTCCTTGTTTTTTTTCCCTTAAAGAAGTCAGTCAGGAAATAGGAACACATTAGCATTAGAAATGGTATTGGCAAAGAAGGAAAAGGGCCAGAGTGATTTATTTTTAACTTATTTAATGAAAAGCTGTAGATACATTTTTTCTTTTTATTTTTTTTTCTTGATATTTAGTGTTGTTTTACCAGGAACTTCAAATGAAGAGTGCAAGGTCTTTGATCAACAGATCAGAAAAGGTTGTCTGGTTTCAGAGAAGGAAGTGACTTTTTTTTTTTCTTTTTCTTCCCATGGAAAGCTCCTTTGTAAGCTCTGATAGCAGGGCTTGTCAGGGGATCTCCCAGACTTTCTGTGGCAATTACATTAACTAAACCAATACTAAGCTGAGGGTTTCCTCCAAACCTGCAGCATCGGTGCCTTACAAGTGTCTGAGGTTACTCCTCTGAACAAAAACTCTCTTCCCTTCTTTGCTCCGACTCAAAAGCAAGGCAGGGATACCCTGAGCCAGAGGGTGGCAGGCAAAGTCCTTTCGTCCTGCATACCTAGCAGGGAACCAGTCGTTTCAAACATGATTGTTTACTAAAATCAAAGCATAATTTTCCCTTTGTTAACTCTAGGGGGTTTGGGTTTGTTTTCTTTCTTCTTTCCCAGCTGGAAAGATCCTTTCAAAGTTCTTATGTAAAATTCAACAAAGTGGCAGGAGTCCCAGTCAGTGAATCCCCAAAGCAGTGAGCCAACTGACACAGAAGTTGCACGAAGATTTTGGTGATAGCTTGGAGCTAATGCTCCTTGCCTAAAGCTAATACTCCTCCTAAAGTTCCAGCAGACTCTTGTTTGTCTTGGGGCAGGGAGGGATTTTGTTTGGCTGCAGTCACCAGTGAGGCTTGTTCTTTGGGAGACTGGAGGACACCAATGTGTTTACTGGTGTCTGGTTACTTCAGTGATCACGCAATGTGGACGTTGCTACCTCTGCTTTTGGAGCTGGACGGAGACTAGCTTACGAAAAAACACTCTACAGTAAAGGTCTGGAGTTCTTGTATTAACAGTGTGAAACATTGGAGACCTGCTAGGTGGATGATGTAATTTTTTTCCTCACAGTTTTTTTTCTGTTTAATATCTATAAAAAAAAAATATTTGGTACAGGAGAGAAGATGGAAATAGGAGTGTTAGTGAGAAGGCCAAGAGACTGATGGCAGGAATGAAAAAGAGACTGTAATAACTGGTGGAAACAGATTGTGAATATTAAAGAATTAGCAACAGTGAACTGTAGTGCAGAGATGGGAATAAAAGTAGCTTTTAAATATGAACAGGTCAAGTCAAATCTGAAGCAAGGGAAACCTGTCCATAAATGTGGCATACCCCAGGGGAGCCTTACTAGGCAGCACAACTCCAGGACTGGCATGATTCATAAGAGCTTTCCCTCCATTCCCTGCCACCTCTGCTGCAGAAGAACTTGTTAAACATGTTAAGAGCCTGGTGCTGCTGGGTGGTACTAATGTAAAGGCTGGGTGATGCCTAATGTTTGTCCGCAGTAGTTTTCCCTTTTATGTCAAGCTGAGGACATGGGCCTTTAAATGTCCAGGTGTCACAGGTGTCAGGTTTGCTCTTGGGTTCCTTTCATAGATATTTACTAGGTCTTTTCCACTACAGAGTACAGATAGAATTCTTCCTTTTTTTTCTTCTTCTTTTTTCCGCATTATTTCTTTACTCCTTATTCCTCCTCACTATCTTGCCGCATGGATAAATTAGTATTTTGCTCTCTAGTGAAGATTTAGCTAGTTCAGACACTTAAGGCAGCGAGAGCCTTGAGTTTATCCTGGAACTGAACTCTTCCATGGAAAAATCACGGCTCAGAAAATTGCAGGTCAATTGTATTCAGTAAATTAGGCTGTTTCATGGTGATTCTTACCCGGCAAAAACACCACCAGCAGAGAATCCAATCAGAGGTGTTTTGTTTTCTCTGTTCTACTTTTGCTGTCAGGTTGTGTTCTGCTTCGATCAGGAATAAACAAAATCTGTGACTGAGCCATTCAAGTAGCAGAAATAATAGATTCTCACTAGAATTAGGGACGTTTTGTGGAAGTTTCACTAAGGGATGTAAACTTGACTTTTTCACTGAAGGGTGTTTGTGGATTTTTAAGAGTTTCTGAGGCTGCGTCTTGCTTCCTGTTGTTACAGCCTGTTTCAGAACAAAAACTAGACACCTTTGAACTGCAGAAGATTCTGGGCTGCAGAAATGTTCCTAACTGTAACTGCGATGTCACAGGTAACATCAGGAGAGGCAGTGGTGAGAATAGCTGCTGTTTCTTGTGTGTGTTACCCGAGCTAGACATCTCGGAAACTTTCCTCGGAGTGTAGTGGAAAGAAGTTATTTTCCTTTAACTTATTTGAAAGAGGAGGCTATTTTTACAAAATACCCTAAAAATATGCTCTGAAATATGTTTCTTCTACTTCACAGACCTTTCTGTGATAGAAATGTGTTTTAATCAAGCCCCTGGGGAAAGAGTATTTCCTCTGCTGAAGAAGATGGGAAGATCAATGTCCCATTTCCGTTCTTACAGCCAAAAGACACTGAGTTATTAAAATTTCCTTGTACACCCTGCTAAAGCTGAAGAAAAACAGTATACCCTCTTAATTTGGAGATGCCAGAGGCTACATCATCTGCGATGGACAAAGTATGGTCTTGGAAGCTCCGACTGCAAAATTGGCATCATTGCATTCATGTTTGCTTTTGCTCTTCAAAATCCCAAGAGGAACAAGAAAAAAAGGTGTCCTGAAGACATCGGTTAAGAGTCACGAAACTTCATCTATAATTTAAGTCATTAATAGGCATCTCCATTATGCTGTAATTATTTATTGATTTTTATATAGTATGACCATTACACACAGCACTCACTGAACTGATGCGGTAGTCAGCAAATTTAAAAATCCTCTTATCTGACCTATTTTCATCAGCAAAAGCCAATTGTAGAATAACAGAGATTCTAAATTGTTATAAATGAAAATAAAAGAAAGAGGAAGAGTGGGCAGAAATAATTGGTAGAACGTGGTGTTGTTTTCCCCCTGCACTCTGAAAAACCATGTGTGAGCCAAGCCTGACCAAAAAGCCTCCATAATATTTCTGTTTCTTTACAATTGCTCTGATTTCCCAATAGCCCATCTAATCTTATATCCTATCGCGCAGAATGGCCGTTACACAGATGCATCAGAGGACAATTCAAAATCGGTGTGACCGAGATTACCAGTTTGAGGCAGCTTTTCTTGTTTAAAGACAGCTAGCACTGAGAAGCAGCAATTTTTATTTAGTCCCACAGGCTGAATGTGAAGTACAGTATGGAAAAGGGAGAATAGCTGATTTATCTACTTGTTTGTGGGGTATGTAGGTTACCACTGGCTGAGTACCTCTTATTTACTATTTGAGTTTGACCCCAAGGTTTTCACCCATTCTTGCTTCATGTCCCATTTCTGCCATGACACCTACTATACCTTTAAAACAAAAAAACCTTGAAGAGATATTTAAAGAGCTGGCAATTTAAAAAATAAAAAATGACAAATAGGGCAATTTTGAAGTGTAGTGGGGTTTGGCTTTTTTGGTTTCTTTTTTCTGGGGGGGTGGTGGGATTAATGCAACCATTTCTCTCCACTGGGCAGGAGATTTTGCAGTATTTCACATACATGTGCACACAAATGTGCAGAATAATTTTATGGATTGTCGAGTCAAAGTAAGCCTTAGTTCACTTTTGGAAATCTTAGGTTAATAAGAAAATGTGGGTTTGGTATCTAAAATGACATTAGGAAAAGTATGAAGTAGGATTGAATGCGTATGCAAAATAAAACCTGTTAATGAAGTTGACAAACTCCCATCACCGTAACTTGAAGTGGGGCAATGATTCTTTGTGAGGTTTGAATGCCTTTTGCTCATTGGTCCCACAAGTCTCTTGATGGCGCCATGTGTTTTTATAGAAAAAAAGTTTGTTCCACCTTGCCTCTTCCTGTTAATGATAGACAAACAGACTTGAGGAACTTACAGGTCAGACTTGTGGGCTTATTTTGCTTTCTCTTTAGGGTAACAGTGCTGTGACTAAAGCTAGCCTATTGCTCTCTAAGGAGGCTGCACAGTAAGTACAGCCCGAGACTGTTGGCTGCGTGACTTCTAATGTAACTGTCACACTTGCTGACTTTTGATGCATATCTCTTGTAAAATTTGCAGACAAGTCCTTTGGGGATCTAAGAAACCTCAAAATAGGAGCAGAGAAGTAAAGTGCTGTCAGGGCAGAGGTCAAAGCCCTCCTCTTTCCTTCCACCGCATATATAGGATGAATATATGTTCCTTTACATTCTCTGAAAACTCAAATTCTCTCCTAGGCAAACACTACAGCAGTATCCTCGTGAGCTTTTACCTCCAGAAGCTGTAGTCAAAGACAAATCTACAGGCTATGAAAGAGAGAGCACAGGATCAGCTATCCAGTGTCCTTGGGGAATGACAAATATTTTTTGTTGAGGGGAGGAGGAGGAGGACAGGCGTTGCCAGAAAGCACATTTTTATGGTAACTGAAGTAATGAACCCAATGAAAGGAATAAAATAGAGATTTAGAGTGGAAGTGCCATTTTGGTTTTTAACTACAGTGTTGCTACTGTAAGGCCATAAATTAGAACAGGGGGGTTACGCAGAAATAAAGTGAGAAAGGCAGAGTCATTGGTAATAGGAAACTTGGAGGAGCCCAAGCTCTAATAATTGAAGTACATCCCACACTGGAGTTGTCTTGCTTCTACTCTCAGGTGGTAATTAACAGGGTTGGCAGAAAGATGCAAGGAGCATCTTGCACAGGAGGGGGTGCGCTTTCCTAGCTCAGCAGGAAACTTCTTTTTGCTAATGTTTAAATGCCTGGTTCTCCGATTGTGGACTGGAGATTTGTAACTGATTCCTGTGGCATGTTTTTCTGAGAGTGAATCTTGGAGAAATCCATAGGTGACCATGCAGTCTTCTCTCCAATAAACATTTCTTATGGTTTTTACCTTCAGCTACTCCAGGCCTCTATACCCATCTTGGTGACCCAAAGTTGTTGAGACCCTGAAATTCTACCATCTTGCTCTACCCAGGCAGTGAGAAGTCTGTGGAACTCATTGCCCTAATCAATTGCATAATATCATCTATCTTTTTTTCCCTTCTGTTTTATTTTCTTGTGGGCAGAGACTCCTTTTCAAGAACTCATGGAAGGCTGGGGGATGTTAGACTGAGAGATGAAGGAAAAACACAGAAATTGGTCTTAATAAAAAGTCTCAAAGAGAGAAAAATGAATATAGGTCAATTGGTATTTTGCTAATGGCTTACAGGCAAAGGATAAATGACGGGCAAATCCCACTGCACAGAGAGAGAATCCATTTCTTTTGAATTAGTGTTGCAGTAGATGGAACTGCAAGAGATTCAAACACAACCTCACTGAATTTTGCTGCTCTGTAGTTCATTACCACTGCTTCATTGCTAGTGCTGCAAAGTGCCCTGTCTGGCCAAGAGGATACCTATAAACATTAAAAAGAATCTGAGTTAAGGAGCTGTTAAATTCCAGGAAGTAATGTGCATCATTAGTTTAGAGCTTGGAGCTCGCTGTATGGCGGGGGAAAAGCTATATTTTCTCTAGAAACCACCTTTTGTCTCAAAGCACCATCTTGTATTTCAATTACTGTGGAGGCTATAAGCCAGATTTCCAGCTTGTGTGCGTTCATGCCAGTCTCAAATGAGAGCACTATGCCTATTTATACTTGGTCAGAATGTGTTCCTGTGAATAAAGTACCAGTTATATATTGTCTTACAACTGATTTGTGGTTAATACATGACGAATGGAAGAGTGAAAGTGGAACAAACTGTGACAGTCAGTATTATCTAAATATCTCTAATGTAGATAAAATTTAATGAGTTGAACTTGGTCAACTTGTTGGGTAGCTCAAAACTTGATGCGTATAAGGATGAATGTCTATCAGACCTGCTTCTTTCCTGTGGTGAAACAGAAATACTTCTATAGTTCTAATATTACAAATAAAACGTGCTGCTCAAGGTCAAGTTGTTCTTGTCACAGAAAGCTGATAAGTGTCTTGTAAGTGGATGCAGTTGTAGAATTTATTTCGAATAACTTCCTACAACTGCTTTCATTCTGAAAAATGCTAGGTCACTTTGCAGACAGAGGTCTAAATTTTCTGAAGGAACAATGAGGGGACTTCAGTCAGTTTCTGGCTAGAATTTGTCATCTGCTGCTGATTGATTCAGGCAGGATGTCTCTGAATGACTTGTAGTCACCTCATGATACAGTACTTATTTTACTTGCATGGGAAGGGTTACAAGCCTGTTCCTGATCAGATAACCATGCATCAGTTCTCAACGCAGCTTGATCTCTACTTACTTCTCAAGTAACTAAATGGAGTGTCACAAAATAAGCATTTGTTGTTTAAGTTAAACTTCTTTTCCCCTTTCTTGACCCCAACCTGGTGTAATGCCCCTGCCTAGTAATTCTGTCCAAATATGGCCTGAGATTTATGAACCCCATTCATAATAGCTGCCTAGCTTTATCCTGCAACACATCATGATAGAGCAATAAACAGGAAACATTTCTTGCATTGAAAGGGACATTTTTTTGAGGCAGAACTTCTGTTCTAAAATTTGAGTAAGATGGATAGTTCTCTCCCAAAAAATGTATGGAGATTATAGGTATCAATGAGTTTCATATCTCTTTGCAAATATGGCATCTGCTCCATGGCAACATCATCCACTTATTTACTCAGCGTAGGGCCCAAGAGATATCCATCTATTGCGTTCTATTGTGTCATCCCAATACACTTGCCTGCAGTACAGGGAGATTGCTTAGAAGCCCCGTATGCTGTCAGCAGCGGGGCCTGGCTGTCCTTCCTTTCTGAGAGCTAACGGGATCACACCCTGGGATCAGAAGGCTACAGTAAATCAATAGTCACAAACCTGCGCTCATAAATCTGTGCAGAGAAGAACTACATAGGGGGCTTCTGTGCAGGGTCTTATAGACAAGTCTCATTCATAAAAGATTTTGTCTTCTTATTGTGGTAGAGTTGTTATATATTTTGACAGAATATCGATGCTATGATGAACTGCCTTTATCAAGCTGTTTGCACTGAGCTTTCTGGAGATAAGACGTATGTACCTGCCCATCACATTGCAACAACTTCTTCTCCCGCCAGCTCTCTTCAGTTTAGTCTTTATATTAGTTCTCCTACAGTAAAACAAAAGGGGGGAAACCCCCGTCTATCATTGCAGTGGAAGGAATTGCTGAGAGAATAGTTCTGCCTGGTCTCCTTGAAGAATTCAGAGGCAATGTATATCTCTTTTGAAGGGATAAAGATCTAATGTGTGAATGCTTTTTTTTCCTGTGGAATGTCATCTTTTATGGCAGAGGGAGCAGATTTACAGACACAACTCAACATGGATTAGGTTCATTCTTAGAAATAAGCAAATATCTCATGTTCAAATGTTAGGTGCCTCTTCACATCTCTCGTCCTCTTAAGTCTTGTGGAGCTATTTCCATTTAATTCAGAGAGTGCTTTCAAATTATTCGCCTTGAATCTTCCCCAAATTATTCTCAGCTACTGGAAAGCAAGCAGACAGTGTTCCTCCCATGCTTGCTGGATCTCTGGTCAAAAGCTTTTCTCGTTGGGTTGCAATGCCAGATTTATTTCAGCAGGGGGTCTTGGTTGGGCCTGTTCTCTGCATGGCAGATGGGCAGAAATAGCAGGCGTACTTCCTACGCTGTTTGTCAGAGTGCCCTCTGTATTGGAGGTATGCTCTTTGTGGAGATGTAGCTCATCTCTGAGGGCAGAGATAGCAAACCTGGTGTGACCAAGTACAAGTCAGTGCGACTTGGAGTACTGCCGTAACAGCTTGCTGGAGCACATTGCAATAGATCACCCTTTCCTAGCTGCTCTGTTTTTCTTGGGGAAATAAATCACTTGGTTGTAGGTGAGAAGCCGAATGGCTTTGACACACTCACTTGTCTTTTCTTCTTAAAGGGAAAAGGACTGTGCTTATGAAGAGATGGGACAATGCTATGCCCTTGATTTGTTATTGAATGTGGAAGTGATTTAAAGTAGGATAAAAGATGCGTTTACAAAGTATGGAAACTACAGTGTTTAAGCTAATGTGTTCTAAAACTGGAATGTACATAGGACAAGTTCTACTTCAGTACGTGTAACTTGGTGATTGTGAGCCCTTGACTCGGGTCCCTTTACAAATTACCTACCAGATGCCTTCTGGTACCTGGAGAGTCTGCCTTCAGGGACTTTAGAGCAGCTGGAGGTCTTGTCCTATGAAATTTGTGGTTACTCTGCCTAGTTTACTTGTGAACTCATGGCAACCAATAAAAATAACTACAACAGTGAAGGGGAATTAAGGGCGAGAATCAAAGATGCTTAGCACTGCAGTGACTAATGCTGAGTGGCTTGACTCCCCAGCTAAACCAACAATCTTGATTTTGATATGCAAGTTCCCTGGAGGTGAATTAGACTATGTCCAGGCAGTCAGGTGCAGAACGATGCTTCATCAGCAAGGGACAAGCTGTGCCCTTGCTCATATTTAGTGGAGCATGAATCAACTTGGGCCCCAAAGTTTTGTCACTGTATTATTGGCAAAACCTTGTGTTAAGTCTACCTGAGTGGTGGGGCTCTCTGGTAGAGCAGTCACACCAGTCTGGGATGTGGGTTCAAATCCCATGTTTGAAACAGGCCCTAAATCTTTATGACTCTAACCCCTGTGATCCTGTAAAAATCTGGTATTGTATCTACTGATTCCACTACGTATCTTTTCCTTTAACTGATCTTTGGTCTTTTTCTTTTAATTGTTTTTCAATATTAGTCAGAAGAGGAAAGGAATACTTACAGCTTGCTGAAAATCTACTGTAATTAGATATTTTTTTTTAAGGGAAATTATTAAACTTTAAGTGCTCTTCTAATAACGTTGCTTGTGTGATTTTTACAAATCAGAAAATTTTAAAAGTCAAAGTAGTAAAATTATAACAAATAGCTGTTTCCTGTGGTTGCAATATAACGACATTGGGACATAGTTTACAAACCCAGCTGCTGTATGGTTTAGCTTTGCTGACCCTAAAGGGCAGAGACAGACCTCTTCAAAGGGTCCGCTGGATGTAAGCAAATTGGGTGATGATGGGAGCTTTTCAGGGGTGGCATTTGTGCCAATTAACTGGGTATAAATAGTGCCAAGTCATTTAACTAGACAGACAAATATTGTTATTTTTATTAAAGAGATACTGGTCAAAAAGTAAACGAATGTCTTTGCAAGAATTAGTTTATTAATGGACAGACCTATGAAGTTAATCAGTCTAAGTGCTAGTGACAGACGTCCCCTCATACACTCTGAGTTGGTTGGCTCATGCTTGAAAATGCTGCAGCTTCACTTGGGACAGTATTTTGTAGTCAACATTATCTTACAGTGAAATAGATTTTTTTTTTTAAGTTCCCTCTGCCTTAATTAGTCTGGGAAATAGTTCTTTTATGATTGTCTGGTAATGAGAGTCCCTTCATACAGCCAAAGGCTGGTCCACCCTTTTCTTTGAGTTATCCTGTAGCTGTCATAACTGTGTCCAGCTCCTTTTAATCCTCTTTTGCATATTGTTCTCTCTGGCTTCTATCCTTTTCATTGTTTTCCTCTGAACTCCTGATTCATAGCTATCTTTTTAGTTAAACTCCTAAAAATTAATTCACTAATAAGCATGTAGCTTCACTGCTGGATCTTGGAAATTTAACAGTTCAGGCCCAAACTGGGACCTTTGGCATAAATTCATGGGTGAAGTTTAGTTTGTATTATGAAGCTGGTTGCACTACATAACTTTCCTTCAATCTTAAAGACAAACTAAATTTTATATAATATTTTCTTTGAAGAACAAAATCAGTTGTGAGAAATTCCCAAATGCTTTCTTGAAAATGTCCATGTTTTCCTATCAGCTGTAGTCAGAGAATTCCTGGCTGTATCTGGTCCCAATACATATGCAAGAATATGCACGTATATGTGTGTCTCTCTAGGAATGCATATATGTACATATACTGTTTTATTACAACATCAAGTTCCAGTTTTCCCTAGTACTGAAAATGCATAGGCTACCTTTTTGGATTATTTTGTTCCACATGCCTTAGCCTGTGATTTTTCAAATTGCATTTTGCTGGTAATTTCTGCTCGTGTTTCTAATCCCTCTAATCTGGACATTTCATTACTATGCTGTTTACTGCCTTCCTGATCATTATTAGAAGTATCAAATAGGACTAGCAACGATGCCTCCAAACCTTGTACGTTTGTCATGTACTATTATCTTTTGTTTGCACTTCTTAAGCTATCTTTTACTCTGTAGGGTAGACCTCATCTCCAACCTGTTAAGAATTAATTGAGAGTAAGTTTATGCAACATAGTTTTAAATCTCTAAAAGCCACGCATTTTAAATCTGCTAAGGGCCTCCATCTACTAATCTTGTTTTGTCAATAAAAATAGTAATGCAATCTACTCAGTCTCAAAGAATCTGCCTGTTACAAGCTCATTCTTTTCTTCTATAATTTGAGTGTTGTGGATTCTGCTGGTTCACAGATGTTTCTGTTTGTGGTAGTCTGCTCAAATTAAAAAAGTGAAGCTATGCCTTAATTCTCTAATAACAGAATTCTGATCTCAGAAAAATGTATTAAGTGTTCTAAAGCTACACTGCAGTTATTAACCGTGCCAGCGCATAAAATGGTGGGTTGATAGGTCTCTGGACTTGTCAGGAGAGTTACATGGAAAGGATAGAGGCTCCCACAAGGAATACAGGAATTTGACTGTCTTCCCTTCTGGTGAAACAAGAGAAGCCAGATCTCTGAGCATATTCTTTCCAAAGCACCATATTAATTTCAGCAATAGTTGCATGTTGGCAAGAACAATGTGAAATGCTTGGAAACTCTTATGAAAAGGTCACATGGAAAATTTTATTCCTGCCTGTGGGGATTGACAACCCCGTCTCTCCCAGTTGTTTTTGCCAGAACTATCCTATGCCACTGTCTGTAACTGGTTTGTGAAGATCTGACTTACAGAAGGCTGGTGTTTAATTTTGAGGTCTCTTGCTGATGGTCCGAGAGGTTATTCTCTGTTCATGCAGTGGATGACTTGTATGCTTTGGCTCCTTCAATAGAAAGAATTTCAGAACTGGTGTATGTGAAAATTCTGATTGGGAATTCAGTTTTTCATGCCTGCTTGCTTAAGATGTAGCTATGACAGAGTTGTCTGTTTCTGAGAAAAATGCTGTGAAGAAGCGTGATTTTTTTTT
>VYXH01004831.1:528439-554016 GCA_013397275.1 Burhinus bistriatus
TTTTTTTTTTTTTTTTCTCCCCACTATAGTGGGCAGATTTTTGAATTCTTGATAAAATGTGAAAAAGCATCTCAATTCTGCCTGGCTTTACTTTCTATTGAAAAGCATTTGCATTGCTATAAGACTACATTTCTCAAGACAAAGGATTTCATCAGCAGTATCTACCATAGGGCAGGAAAAAATGTTCTTTTCAGGTCTTTGTTTTCTGACCAGATTACACTGAATTAGTGGTGACTTTTGTTTCCTTTTCCAAATCTGAGTGTCTTCAGTTGTGTTGGATCAGTCAGAGACCTAGAAGCAGCCAGTCAGGACAAGACAAAAATCACTGTTTTCTTTGTCAGGGTCACTCTATTCCAGTTATGCATTTCTGAGGCCCGTTCCCCTTCTCACAGTCACAGGCATCCATTGCTAAATTGGAGGGGGAATCTGGATGTCTTGTAGGAGCATGCACATCTTCCACATTGCGCAGCCATGGAAGTGGTAAGACATCTGTGATTGGTTCATAAGACTGATCAGAACGTATAGCAAATGTAACCTTCTGTAGGATTTGACCAAAATAGATGTGGAAGAAGTCCTCCAGAACTTTCTACAATGCAACTGCAGGCCTTTTCTTCTAGATTAACTGGTCGTTAAGAAATGCTTGAGGCAAAGTAGAGAAAGGAAGGAAAGCATTGATCTAGCCTATTACCTCTCTTTGCAAACTACAACCAAAATCTTATCAGGGTCACAATTTATCTCAAATTTTTTTTTTCTTCCTTTGTTTTTCACTGACTGTATGTGTTTAGACTTTTCATGTTGGTTAAGACACTTTAGCTTCAGCTATTTTAATTTGTAAATTTGAAGAAGAGGTGGGCTTTTGAGTAATCAGTGTGTTACCCCACTGTAAAATTAAGATGATAGAGGTGCTTTTTGTTCATTATTTTGTAAACTGGTTTACCTAGAGCTTATTGGTGTTAAATACAGAGAGAAAATCTGGTTTCATTAAAACTAGTAGTGATAATAATATGCAGTTAGTTATTGAACTTTTGGGACGGCAGTAATTTCAGATAAATTTTTACAGAGCTTCTGATACCCTACAGCACACAATTTTGTTTCAGGCTCTACATCTGCCAGGATTTGCTCCTGCTTTTTTTAACACAATTACAATGCTATGCTCAAATAAGGAATTCTTGTTCTCTAGCTGGCATTGTAGCATACCCCTATTCTTAAATTCTTCTGGACAGGAAGGTAATGGCAATGCATGTTTGTATTGTTTTAGAAGCACTGTGCAAAGCTTTTTAAATTTTCCCCATTGTGAAATTACTCTTCAGGTAACTTTTTCCAGGTTTCTTCTACACTTAGTTTATTTGCAGCTTTTAAAGTATAGATATTGGTGTTCTCAACAATGTAAAAACTAGGGGGGAAAAAAAATAAATTAGTTTGGTTCCTACCATTAGCTAAGCATGCTTCTTATAGTCCTCAAGGGAAATGCTTTTAAAATTGTCTTTTTTTCTTTTTCAGGTTCTGTGGGAAGAAAGTGTATGGAAGAGTTAACCAGAGACTGACTAACTTCAGCTCAAACAAGGTACTACTTTGTGACTAACATGAGTTAAAGCCATAGCAGAAGTCAATTTTTAAAGATAAAACACTTTTGTTTTGCTATTCTACAGGATTTTCTGTATTTGAAAAAAGTTTGGGTTTTTTCCTCCTGTTTTTTTTCACTGTTCCAAGTGAATTCAGTGAGACTTCTGTTTATTTTTAAAAATTTGTGTTACAAAGATGTCTGACTTAAAGGTAAGCATTCTACTAACGAACACAAAAATGCCGATTGCAATTATTTCCAAAATGCACAAGATTCTAACTGTTCCTACAGATATCAATATTCTATCATGTGTGGGATAATAGATAAAATACTGCTTTGTCATGTTGCAGAAGTTGCATCAAAATACCCCAGAATCATTATAATTCAAAGGGAGTCACAGAGTGTGTCTCACAGGGAGCATTATATCAATGTTACATTTAATTAGTTTAACTTTATTTGTACTTTGAAGCCTTACCTATATAAAGGGTAATATGACCAGGATAATTTGTTATAATGAATATTTTTTGAGTCCTATTTTGTCTTGCTAAATTGAAAGGTCCCGATAGGAGGCAAAATGCCATGAGGGTGGCAGCATAAAACACAATGCTGATGACTTGGTAAAAACACAAGATGGCCTTGGAAATATGCTAACCGTGTTCATAGATTCCCTCTTCTTGGCTTTGTCTGCTTTCGTTCTCAGAGCTTTAGCTAGTTGTATAGATTTTAAGCATGGTTTAGGTATTTGTACTCCAGATAGTCTTATTGACTTAATTCAGCCTTCCTAATCTCTAAAATTAACTTACTCTTCAATACTTCCAAACCCTAAAATGACTAATTAAATAGGTCTGCACCTTTTGTTAGTTTGTGTTTTTTTCACCTGTTTTTGGACAGTAGTGACTTGGAGTGGATGTTAGTCTCTGTAGACCTAGAAGGTATGACTCTGCATGAATACAAGGGAAAGACTGCAATTCAGTGTGAGTGGATATTGGGCCAAGCTTAATTTCATTCTCTCTGTTGTGTTCAGAACAAGTACAGAGCTGGCAGTTAGTTGAAAAAGAAAATATAAAAATCATGGTTGATATTCCCTTTACAGTCTTTTCCAAAATTGTGATGCAAATCTGTAGACACAGTCTAGAGTAGCAATCAGTAGATATACTCCTTTATTCCATTATTCATCTGTTTCAGAAGATATTATTTTAATGCCAAAGTGCCCTAAGTCTTCACTACAAAATAGGATGTTAAGATGACCTCCTTTACATGTCTCAGTTATTTTGGCCTTACATGTTAATAAAAATGACCTCTACAAAACATTGCTATGCCTCTTTTTTAATTTTAGCCTTGTTTACTTTTGTCTTGATATATACTTCTTTCTCATAGGTATAATATATGTGTATATATTTTAGTAGGCCTTGATATGGCCCCTATGATATTACCCAAGTAAATGGTAGCTTATAAGAAACATGAAAAAAAATTGTCTGCATAAATAGCTGCGGAAAATGTTTGCAAAAGCTAGGAAGGATAGAGTAATAACACTGTAAGATATATCTATGCCCATATAGATTATCTCATTAAGATATTTGAGCATCTTCTTTGTCGGCGACATGGACAGTGGGATTGAGTGAACCCTCAGCAAGTTTCTTGCGACACCAAGCTGTGTGGAGTGGTTGACACACTGGAGGGAAGGGATACCATCCAGAGGGACCTGGACAGGCTTGAGAGGTGGGCCCATGTGAACCTCATGAAATTCAACCAGACCAAGTGCGAGACCTGCACATGGGTCGGGGCAATCCTATGCACAAACACAGGCTGGGCAGCGAGTGGATTGGGAGCAGCCTCAAGGAGAAGGACGTGGGAGTGTTGGTTGATGAGAAGCTCAATATGAGCTGGTAATGTGTGCTTGCAGCCCAGAAAGCCGACTGTGTCCAGGGCTGCATCAAAAGAAACATGGCAAGCAGGTCAAGGGAGGTGATTCTGCCCCTCTACTCTGCTCTCATGAGACTCCCCCCTGGAGTAATGAATCCAACTCTGGAGCCCCCAGCATAAGAAGGACACGGACGTGTTGGATTGAGTCTAGAGGAGGGCCGTGAATATGATCAGAGGGCTGGAGCACCACTGCTATGAGGACAGGCTGAAAGAGTTGTGCTTGTTCAGCCTGGAGAAGAGAAGGCTCCAGGAAGACCTTATAGCAGCCTTCTAGTGCGTGAAAGGGGCCTACAAGAATTCTGGAGAGGACTCATCAGGGATTGTAGAAATAGGACGAAGGGTGACAATTTTAAACTGAAAGAGGGGAGATTTAGATTAGAGCTCAGGAAGAAATTCTTTACTCTGAGGGTGGTGAGACATTGGAACAGGTTGCCTGGGGAAGTTGTGGATGCCCCATCCCTGGAAGTGTTCAAGGCCAGTCTGGATGGGGCTTTGAGTAACCGAGTCTAGTGAGAGGCATCCCTGCCATGGCAAGCGGGTTGGAACTAGATTATCTTTAAGGTCTGTTCCAACTCAAACCATTCTTTGATGAGAACAGAAGAATGTATACAGTCAAACCAAAGGTCCAGCTAGTTTAGTATCCTTTTTCTCCAAGGGAAACCAATATCACTGATGTCAAATGAGTATAAGAATAGAGCAAATCCATAATAGTGGTGTCCAAGGGTGGTCACCCAGACTCCAACAACTTCCAAAATAGTGACTTGGGATTCAAAGTTCTTAATGGATTTTTTTTTCATGAGTGTCTACCTGGCTGCCTAAAATATGTAATTTAAAGTGGATAAAGGCCTATGAGATTTAGGTTAGAGTGTACACACGTGTCCTGGTTTGCCCAAACCATGACAGCACACTTGAAAGTGACAGGAGTAATTCACTACAGTGTATACATATTTACCATGGTCTTTCCCAAGTTTCTTTTTATAGTTAATCCCTGCATTTGTACTTTAGGAATGGCAAATGGGCAGATGATGATGCATGAAACCATTTAATTCTCCAGGTCAGAATTATGCTGTAGTTTTCCTAGACTTGCTATTTTCTTCATATCTTACACCTATTTTCAGATCGTGAAGGTCACACATGGATTTTGTTTGTGTAGATCATGTTCTGTGGTGTTAATTAGAAAGAGCACATACAGCAAGCAGGGTAACTTAGCTTGTATGTACAGTTTGAAAGCAGATTTTTAAGCAAATGACTGCATTTTTTGGCATGAAAAGCATAGGAACATATGGCCATGTGACTGAATGTGAAAGAGCTAATTTAGTTTGTAACTTTTCTGACCTTGTCTTAGAATTAGGGTGAGAAATAAGTCATGGATTTGTACATATTAAGGCCATAAATGACTACTGTGCTGTCTAGTCTGACCTTTTGTGTTAAAGCCATTGAAATCCCTTGCATGCTGCCTTTAAATCCAACACCTTTGCTTGAATTTAGACTAGGTATTATGTTTAAACCTATCCAGTCATGATTTTAAAGTGTGCAGGGATGGAGAATCCCGGGTAAGCTATTAATGCCTCTTACCATAACAAATGTATCTCTTGTTCCTTATCTGAATATGCCTAGCTTCAGGTTCAATTATTTCAGCCTTGTTCTGTCTTTACTTACAACATTGAAGAGCTTTCTCTGCCATCAAATTCTGCTCTCCCTGCAGGACCCATGATGAAATTGTCCCTTAGCCACACCTCTAGGATAAGCAACTTTTTGAATTTTTAATTCAAAATCTTATGTAAGTTTTTTTATTCCTTTCTAAATATTTTTGATTTTTTCACATTCTTATTAAAAGCTGGGTATCAGAACTGTATGTAGCATTCCAGCAAGACTTTCTCTGCAGATGAGTACAAGACTGAAATACCTCGTCACATCATAGTATTTCTCTGCTTTGGAGTAAGTAGCTCTTTCAAGCTGCTGCAGTGAGTCTGCACTCAATCTCCCATTTTTTAATGTCTGATACATGCAAATGGGTATGAAAATTCTGCTCCTAGCTGCAACTTCACTGCTAAAGATAGGCATAATTCATTGCCTTTATCAGAAACTTCAAGACATTGGAAACCCCTACCAATATCGGAGGTGTATAAGGACTTGGTCACAGGTCTACAACAGTATTATGAAAGATACAATCTTGCCAGATTCTTTTGAAAGAAGGCAAAAAGGGAATTAAAGCGAAGGAGACATGGAAAAAATTGGTAGCAGGGGTGTGAGTTTCATACAGTGACTAAAGTTGGGCAAAATGTAGTGGAGATTGCGATACCGCCTGCTCTCTCTGTCTCCATACGAGTACACCTTATTAGGATCAGTGAAAGCTTGATATCCTGGTGGACTTTGGGACAGCACTAGGTGGTAGATTAGTGGCTTTGGTAAATTTTGCTCCTTTCAATCCTGTTCTTTTAATCTTTAGTGTCAGATTAAGGATCACAAAGCAGGGATAAGGGTTGAATAAGCCTGCTTTCTCCATATTTTGTTTGCATGTTAAACTTCATCTCTGCCCTCCTAGTGTTTCTATACTGACTTGTACCCCTCTCCCCTGTCGTTCACTGTTCAGAGTCTGATTGATTGGAGTCCTTGGACTGAAGTCAACTGTTAGGGGACAGGACTAGTTCAAACTCTCAGTCTTGGGGCTTGCCGCCTTTAAAAACCATGCTATATAACAGACAACAGGGGTCTTCTAGCACGTTGAGTCACACGGAATGGGGCTCTGTGTGGCAGGCCACGTGGTTGCTCTGATAGTTTTCTGACTCTCATCTTGAGCCCAAGCGCTGCCCTTTCACAGTTAGTTTTCTGCTCAGCCTGTTCCATAGTGTTTCATTTGTTACCTTAGCTATGTTTCACCATGTATTGTCCTAACTTCTGCTCTTATTCCTCTCTCTGTCACATTTCATCATTTACCTCTCCTTGGTTTTGTCACCTAGATTCTTCATGGTAACAACTTTATGGATGGCATTTTACCAAGCTATTGATAAAATTTTTAAACAATAGACATTTATAAAGCAATCTCTTCGGCATTCACACTTGAAACTCAGTCTTTTGACAATTATAATTCAACAGTTAAAATTTTATTTTGAGACTATTATAATTGAATGGATTTTAATTAATTTATTGCCAGTCATACTCTTTGATGTAATCCTGGTTTCTGGATGTATTAAACTACTTTTACAGGCTAGAGTAAAGCTTGTATTGGATACAGCAGAAGCAAAGTAGGCTTAGGGCAAGGGCTTCTGAAAACCCTCCATCATAAAGTGTAAGTGGCTAGAACTGTTGTTTCATTTAAATGGCAAATACAAGAAACTAATAAATACAGATTACCCAAATAAATCAAAGTCAGGATGCTTCTGTTGAAGTGCAAATTTGCTGTCATAAAAATTCCTGTAAAATTATCTAATTTCCATAAGTAGGTTTTCTATTGGATAATGATTTATTCATCTAATGTTTCTTCAGAGATCTTAGCTAGCTGCAAAAGCAGATCTCTTGAATAAAAATAAATCCGTATTGTTTTTAGTTTCTGCAGTGAAGGGCGATATTGTTCTTCAAAGTTGTTAGGAGAATAAATGTTTCTATTGTACTTTTGTTTTGGGGAAAAAAAAAAATAATGAAATGTTATGGGTGAGTTCACCATCCTATTTAATAAAACCACGTCAGTTTACTCTGCAAACCAGATGATCTCTTCCACACACAGTCTGCAGCGGCTGAGCCAGGCCTCGGGAATGTCACAAAATAATTACACAATTGCTTCACAGAAAGGGTCATCAAACATTGAAACAGGCTGCCCAGGAAGTGGTGGAATCGCCATCCCTGGAGGTATTTAAAAGATGGGTAGATGTGGTGCTGAGGGACATGGTTTAGTGGTGGTTTTGGCAGTGTTAAGGTTAATGGTTGGACTCAATGATCTTAAAGGTCTCTTCCAACCTAGGTGATTCTATGATCTTGACTGTCGCCTTTAAAAAATGAATGGTCTACTGTTATTTTCATTTTGGAGGCAAGGCTCTCCTAGCTTATGCCATCTCCCAGAGCCTCCTGGCTACCTGCACACTCCCACCTGCACCCTTCCTGCAGCACGAAGTCCACTTGTGCTTTTCAGTACCAATGGGGGCTGCTGGACACCCTGAAATCCATAATGCGTTCATGTCCTTTTGTACTCAGGCTATTCAGCTGTGTGGTCCACAGGTTGTTAGCTGTCATATATTCATTTACGTAATTGTTTCATCTCTCCAAGGTGTGAGAGAAGGAACTTTTAGGTGTTCTGTAAAATGTTCAGTTCCAATTATGTTCCTGTAAAACTATCAGGCTGAATAAGAACTGCTCTTTTCTTTCATTCTACCGTTTCCTCTTCTGCAAAGAATATTATTGTATAAAATAAGGGGCAGGTAAATGTTTGGGTTTGCTACTTGAAACTGTGGTTTTAATTCTGCAAGTCCCCATCATTCTTCTTGAGTCATGGAGGGAAGGGCAGAAAAGTATGCTGAAATGAAATCACTGGAAGTGCAACCAATAGTTGTACTAAGGAAAAAAGCGTGGTTGGAGGCTTGAGCTGTCTCTGCCCTTGCCTGCAATAACAAAAAAGGACAGTTTTTCTTAATTCTGTTTGCATTTGATTTTTTTTTTCTCTCTCTACTAGTCTCCTGATGTTGACAGCGTATATTGTAATCCTCTTAGTAGATTTCAGACTAAATGCATAAGTAAAGCTTTTACAGTTTGTAGGTGAGACAAGAATGAGTTAATCAGGATATTTAATCTCTCAGCAAAGTAGTGGGTGTATTTCAAAATGATTATGAGCAATATTGGTGACATGTTAAGTTTTCGTGCTTCTGAAAAGAGGGAAGGAAACCTGAAGACTCTAATGAAAGTACTAAATACTCTGCCAGGTGCCATCCTACCCATTTTATTCAACAAGCTGCGAACAAATGCCTTAAAGGCAGAAGCTAGCTGGGATGTTATTCAGATTTGTTTGCAGACAATATCATTCCAGTATTTCCAGGTGGCTGAAAAAGAGCAGAAGCATATCCATAAGGTCTGTTTCTTCAGTTTCTTGTTCTTAAAGCCACAAATTTTTTCAGAGGACTGTTCTGGAAAGCAGCACACGGTTATGACAGGTGATGGAACTAAGTAATTGTTTTTGCTATTAAAGCGCAAGCAACATGTGGAGAATGATAGGAGCATATGTGGTCACTGAATTGTGCAGTCTAACCTGCACGTCGGCTGAGGTAACCATGTCAGTGAGCAGCATAACTGCTTATAAAAAATTCCAAGCTGCTGCAGATAATGTTATGCCCATGCTATGAATGTGGCAGAACATCAGTAGCAGTTGCTGAAACAAGACTTCAAATAACATGAGCCTGAGGCTATGTGTACTCATTGTTACGGTCATCTTTCAAATGTGGCATTTCAAAAAGTTATTGCAAATAGTTTCCTAAGCGAGCCCCTTGGCTAGCTGGCATCAGGCAGTGCAGCACTCCTTCAACACAATCCAGCTCATTAATGCTTGGCTGTGGTGTCTTAAGTCAAATAAATGACTAATCTCTTTTCTGGAACATCATCTCCAGAAAATGTTTTGTGATGATACATTTCATTTCCATAGAAAGCTTGGATATCTTGTTGAAGTAGTGGCCTTGCTACCATGAGCAATGAAGCTCCAAGTGACTAACAGACGCAGGTTATTACTCTAGGTAAGGGCAGAGAAGCCATCTGAAAGCTTGTCTCAGGCATCTGGAGACTTGCTTGTGAAAACCAACCTCTCCCTCTGAAATCTGGGCATGGTAAGAAATGTTTGTATGCTCTGGACTCATAGGGATAAAAGTGTTGTTTGGTTTTTTCTTTTTTTATGCCTTTTTTTAAATATTGCGGCTTCAAAACTTTTGTCACGGATTTTTAGATGCTTTTGAAAGCTAAGTATGGGATGTTTCATGTAATTGCTTATTGTTTCAAAGGTAATATCCAGGTCTATGTGGAAAGGTTTATTGACTACTTACATTCTAATTATACAATGGAAATGGAGTCTAAGTGATGCATATGCAATTGCTTGAGCACTAGCATATATCAAAAAAACCCACGGCAGATTATTTTCTTCTTACGGTAAGGTTCAGAGGCACCTGAACCTTAACAATGGGAAGACATTGAGCTGGATAGCTTGCTGCTAAGGAACATTAGACTGTTAGATCATAGATGTATTTTTTTGATTATTTCTTAAATAGATCATTTATATCATTTTATAAATCATTAAAAAAAAAAGAAATGGAGTACGATGAGACATCATGGTTTGAATGCTGTGGGGAAAAAAAAAAAATCCCCAGTGATATTTGCAGAGTCACACCCAACTTAGAATGTGATTATTTGTGTATATTTGGTGCTCAATGGATACAGTAGGAAGTGTCTGATATTATGTAGATTTAAATACTTACACAATATTGAAGTGAAGGGAAAACTTGTTTTCCACTCTATTTTCATATTAATTGAATAAGGACACTGTTGTGATGTGGCATTGTATAAAATGGAAAGTATTATTTAAAAGGTGTGCTTCCTATTGTAAAATGCTAATGCTACCTACACAAACCTCCTTCTTATAAAACTTAATTTTTAGAGGCAGAATTGGTGCAATTTCTCAGTATCTTTCATGCTATCATCAAAAAAGAGTTTATAAGAGAAGTTTATTTGATCAGTATGATTTTCTGGGTTTTTGTGTTTCTTAGAACCTGTATACTCATAGTTGTTGCATCTGGCTCACTAATAGTGTTTCTGTCTTTTATGATCTACATCATCTTCATGGCTTGTTAGTGCATTAACTAACTGGAAGTTTGGTGATTTTGCTGTGCCCAAACGGAGGCAAATGCTTTTTATGTTTGTTTTCAGCCAAACAATGTAGACTCCAAATTGTGTTCTGAGCCATTTGTATGAGTGGAGAAGTGTGTGCTTACACAGAGAGTGAGTACCACAAAGTGAATTCCAGCTCATAGTGTAGGCTGTGACTAACGGTGATTTCTGGGATTGAACTTGAAACAGATGCAAGTATTATGAATATTCAAAAACTTTTTGAAATTGTTGTATGACCCCAAACTAGATAAGTTTTCTGTGGTTGGATAGTGTCCTCATTGGCTGTAGTCACCACTCTGTTCTTAAAGCTTTGGTCTCTTTCCATGAAGAGGAAGAATGACCCAAATTTGCCAAGAAGTTTGGATGCAGGCAGGAAGATCTTATTTACTCAGTGGTTGTTAGAAGACACAGTTTTTAAAACAGGACTCATGCCATACATCTGACTGTTTGTGTGCAGTACATAGATGGTCTCTATCGTATTATCAGCATCATGCGAAAAAACTTCCCTCGCTTCTAATGATAGTAATAAATTATATTGAGCAACACAAAATGGAAACAGATCTAAGGTTGTGATGTTTGAAACATAGCTTTGCTCTAACCAGTTTTGCAAGTCAGTTTTACATCAATGCCCTCTTTTATTGAAATAGGTGTATATTAGCTATGCCTGTTGCGTAGATCCCTTCAGAACAAGTATCCTTTCTGCTAATTTTAAATTGTCTTTATTGGTCCGTGTCTCTGGTGAATTTGCCTGTGGGGAAGAGGAGATGCTCTATTCTCCAGCTGGTGTGTGCAGTGGCTGGATCAAAGCTAGGTAGCTGCGGGCTATGTGCATGGGGAGCGGAGCAGGAGATGACTGAGCAGCAGCGCTCCGGGCATGTGGCAGAGGGGCTGCTGGCACACCAGCCTCTGTGACGCAGCTCACTAAAGGATAAGGATTGGGTCTTTTAGGCACAGCTGGACATCCGTGCTACATGAGGGTCACCACTGCCCCATGGAAACACGAGTCTTTTTGCTGTAAGGTGTAAAAAGCACTGATGTAGTGGAAGGAGGCCAAATGCTCCTTTCCAGTTGCTGAACAGGGAAGTTAGCAATGCAATTTTATCTGTTCTGAAACAAAAATGTCATTTCTTTATTCAGCCATATGCCATTATTCTTTTCACTGTACTACTAGTTTTGAGGAGGAAAGATGCTGGAATTGGTGCTGATTTCTAACAAGCCAAAAATACCAGAAAGGGGTTGGATTAGCTGTGTCAAGTTGCTGCCTGAAGAGGAGGTTTTGTTCTAGCTCTTGCTTTCTTCTTAAAAAATAAGTAAGACTATCTGTTTAGCTTGCTTTTTTTTTCTTGAAAAGTCATTAAACTGTGGATATAATAGAATTTAGCAAAAATTATCCTCTGTGCAGCTAGATAGCCTAGATATAATGAAATATATATCTATTGTCTTTACCCCAAAGGAGAAAATCACATATAGAACTGATCCTCTGTATGCAATAGTAAATAAAATGAGCGGTAGATATTGGCTGCTGGGGAGGAACAAAAAGTGTAGAAAAGGAAAGTTTGAGTTGCTGATTTTAATCCTGTGGTATACTTCTCCGCCCGCCTTCCCAAAAGGCACTGACCATCTCCATTTCTGGATATATGGTATCTTAAAGATAAGAGCCATCTAGCTAATAAGCTTTAACTTTTCACTGCCAAATTTCAGGCCTTAAGATTGCTTCTTTCTGTGGTTGTATTGTTTTTTAACCCCCTATATTGTTTTCAAAAATTTATAGAACGTTGTTTAATTGACCACAGTGCTTAAACAGTTTATGGCTTCTCCTTAATTGATTTTCCTGTTGTGATTAAATCTACTTCTGAAATCTACTGTATTAGTACAGGCCACACAGAAATGACAACCTCTGAATTACACTTCTTTCCTATCTCATATCTCTTGGTTTTGGTAAATGAAGGCTTGGAATAAGGCATGACTATGGATGACTTGGAGCCAGGTAATGTGACAATGTATCGGTCACCTCTCCGCTTTGCTTCACGTGCCTTCCAGGTCAGTGGTGAACGAATCCACAACAATCTGCCTGCTGGCTTGAGGAGAACTAATGTACTCCTATTACCGTGGTCATACGTGAGCTGCCATAACACATGGATTCCTTGGTGAATCTGTTTTCTGTGAGATTGTTCACAGAACTGTCAAGTTGCAATGGTGATAGGACAGTTGAAGAGAAACATCATGGTTTTGATGCTAAATTCATATATCTTTGTGTGCCTTTTAAAACTAATGGGTGAACATTATGCAAAGCACTGTTTTGGACAACATGTTGAATACGTAGTCTGGTGACTTAGCAAGCAAGAGAGCATCTGGTACTAGGTACTTGTGAGAAAGATGCAAAATCATCTGTACTAGGCAACCATGAAAGAATCAAACCCAAGAGAAAATGTTCTTCGGAGTCCCAATGGGAAGTACTGAACTTCAGCCTTGAAGCACCAAGGCAGATTTCTCTTCCTGTGATCATCTGGTTAGTACTCAAGGCTTTAGCTCTTGTGGTTCAGATAAGCAACACCAAAAACTGGTGCAAACCTTGCTGTATTCTTGCTGTCAGCAAAAGTTTGCAGTAATGAGTTGGTTATCTGTGAATGGTACGTGAGCATTACAGAAAGCAAAAACAACAGGAGGGGAGAGATGTTTGCTCCTGTTTCACTGATAACATTGATGAGGACAGTGACTATGTTAGAGAAGGAGCAGCACTGGTCGACAGAGGGGGGGGAAAAAAAAAAGAGATATACTTGTTACAACCTGTTTGGAAATTATGAGATAACAGGTAGGAAAATGCATTATTAAATACCGTTTTCAATAAACACTTATCTTTTGGGGCTAGTTTTACTGCTAGAAAGTTGGCTTGTATATTGTAGAATCCTCCGCTATAACCTAGAATTAATCATCTGTTCCTTGGAGCTACTGCACTGAGTACAAAAATGAATATGCAAAAACAGATAAAGAAATGTTGGCATTCATAAGTAATGTATTGTGTAGTTTTTATACAGCACCAATGGCAAAATTCCAGCAACAAAAGCTTTGGTGCCTTTGAGCTTCTTGTTATCTCTAAGGGAAATTAATTGTGGTTATTTAGTGCAGGAGACTTATATTTAAAGACTGCAATAGCCATGAGGATTGTGTGGAGTATGTGGGAGTAGGAAGCCTGTATCTACTAAGTGTATAGATTATTACTCGCTTACGGTATGCACACAAGATGATCTTCAGACTATCAGGCTCACGTTTTCTATTCAATGTTTTGATTGCTCATTGGGCGTGTGTCAGCGGGAACATGATTCACATCCTCTAATTCATGTTTCCCATCAGAAGTGCAGATTGATGGTGCTCTACAGGAGCCTGTGTTTTTTATCTCCCTGCAGAAATACCATCCTGTTCAAAGGGTCCCTTAAATCCTCAGGTTTGTGCTATTTAGAGTTGTGTTTTTCCTTGCCTGCTGTTTCAAGGCCAGTACGGTGCCTTAGTTGCCTGTCACTTTTTGGCAGTACTGCAGAAACGTACCATGCGTGTTTGGAAAGGTGCACCCCTCTTCCCTTCCCTATTCCTTCCTCCTCCAAAAAAAGGAAAAAAAAGACAGAGAAAGGAAATAACTAGTCTTTGAGGACTCTAGTTCTGGAAAGACCTGGGCACATCCTTCCCTAACCAGCTTAACTACTAGCTATGGTTACATGGCTTATAAAGGAAGGCATGAGCTCCAAAACAATAACCTTCTGTGGCAGTCGCTACAGGAAACCTACTTTACTGCTAAGTAAATGGACACCTACGTTGAGCTAGGACACCGTCCTTGTCTGCAAAACAATGTTGAGCTCATAGGTTTCAAAGCATTCAGGGGACATGCTAGTTTGATTCCAGCACTGACAGCTTTTTTTTTCAGCCCTTTGGTACTAACCAGACAGGTGAGCAGAGGCCAGGGGAGTCTGGAAAGGCAGCCTAATCTCCTCTCTGTGCGCAAGCGGAACAAACTACTGAATAATGATGCATCCTAATGATGCCACAAGAACTTGGTGAAGTGAAGACAACTGCATTTCTCTTTTATTTTTAGAATAGGTCTATATCTGGGAGCAGCAAGACAAGTTTGCTTAATAGACTTCTACACTGAGCTGGAGGAGGCTTGTCTGTGGTGATAAGGCAATTAATTTAGCCCCAGCCATCTCTGGTGGGGCTGTCACTTAGCTGGATTTGGCATTTGTAATGGGATCCCTTCCTACGTCACGAAAGCGCCTTAAATGGAAGGGCTTTTCCTGTCGCTGCTGATCTGGGGAAGTCTGGGCTCAGGTGGCAGATCTGAGGTTCCTTGGTTCCTCTGGGAATCTGCAGTCCCTTTTCAGGGTACCTTTTTTCAGTCAAGAGCGGCAGAAAATGTCAAAAAGAGGAGAAATAGTGCCAGTACAGTGAACTGAACTGTTGGTACAGATTGACTGAAGTGATGCATGCATAATGAATCTATAAATTAAGACAATTAGTAGAGGGAGAAATATATTTTTTAAGACTGTAGAAATGTCAGCAAATGTTCTGGGAAAACCAAACTGATTTAAAAAAACGCAATGAGGTTTTTTCCTGTTTATCTTTAGGAAATTCTTTTTTACTCATTACTTTTTCAGCTCACTTCATCACATTCTTGAAGAGTACTGTCATAAAACAAATTTGTCCTGCTGTTGCTGGCTATCACTTAAGTGTGCTGCAATCTTGAGAGGAATAAAGAGAAAATAAAGGAGAGTTAGTCCTCTTTATCATTCACATATGAGAGGATCTTTTTCAAATTTCTGTCCATGACATTCTACAATCTAATAATTGTTATATATATGCATTGTGATTACAGTCAGGGTCTCATTTAAATGATAAAACCAACAATCCACATACTAGAAAATTGCCATGTTGAGTGTAGATGTGGTTAAGAAATATTGAGTGGAAAATGCTGACTGATCAAGCTCAGTGTCAGTTTTCAAAATGTTTTTTGATTAATGCAAGATACACTGAATCAAAAGAATGAAGGATGATGATTGAAGGACATCAGAAGAAGTTTGTAGGAGTACTAGTAAGTGCTCTCCTGCACAATTAAAAGGGACATGCTGAATGGAGTAGCTAGCTGGACTGATGATCTGTTGGATTTTTTGTGGGGCAAGCTGTTGTTTTTTGGTTGTGTTGGTTTGTTTGGTGGTTTTTCCCACCCTGACTGATTTGCTTCAGCTTTATTGGAAGAGCTGAAAAAATTCTACATAAAACAGCAGAGAGAACATCTGCAAATTCTACCTTTTCTACCTTCTTGGCTCTGCTCATGGAATAAAAACTAGGCAGACTTTGATGACTCTTAAGATCCTCTTTTATCTTGTATCTCAGACTGTTTCGCCTTTCTAAGAGCCTTGGAAGGATTGTAACCTTCAGAGATTTGGTGAAGTAAGGCTGTGCTTATGCTCTGGTCAGATACAGTTCATGGAGTATTGTTTGCCCTGCTCCCCTGATCATCTTGATAAGAGGCTTCTGAAGCATCGTGCTACTCTGCGTGCGTGTCCAAATTTTCCAATGGAAGCTAGATGTCCTGGGCAGCAGGAACTACCTTTTGACAGGTAGTTAAGATCCCAAAGTTGGGAAGTACTCCTGGGGTCCTTCACTCTTTGCCATAGCATAAGAGCCTCTATCTTTTTCTTCCAAAAACATCTTTCTTGCAACACAGATTATGAATTTTGGAGCACAGAAGAAATAGTAAACAACTTGGTCAGTATGGAAATATAGATCAAAACAAATTAGTCAGGCATCTTGCCAGGATGGGAAGTTAAATCGATTATAGATATAGCATTATTAATTAGTATCTAATCTGCTTTAGCTGTTTGTGCCATATGGTTCACAGTGCTTTTTCCCTTTGCCTTTCCTTCTTGTCATTATCTCTCAATTTCCTTTTCCCTTTCTAATGTTTGCAGATGATTGTGCTCCTCTGAAAAGATTAAAAATGGCTTAATCACATTGAAGGAAAATACTATGAATCCTCTTCACTTTAATAGCAGTGAAATCTAAATATATGAAATTGTTTTAATTGGCAAGTAAAAATTGTTTGGGTCAAATAATCTTTACCTGATGGAGGAAAGATCCTAATTAATTCTATGGATGGTTCATTTCATCAGATCAGCAAAGTAGTGCTTTAGCTATATCTTAATTAGCATTTTATGGTCTACAGAAACATGCAGAAAGGTGCTTGAATACCTCAATATAATTTTTTTTTTTAAAAAAAAAAACACCAATGTCCCACAGAAAAATACAGAAGTGTAGTGGAGGAATTCAGAATAATGCAATCTGAATTTGTTAAAACAATAAAACCTGTGTTTTGGTTTTAAAGAAACTTGCTTAATTCCTCTGCGTCCCTATTTTTCTATCTGTGCAACTGTTAATTGTACAGTGTGGTAGCAACTGAGCTTGATGTTAGAAAATTTTATGTATAAATAGATTCCACCTATTTAAAAACAAAACCAAAAAACCCCAAACAAAACCTATTCTTTTCTAGATTAGCTAAAGGAGCAAAATTTTGATGAAATTGCCAAAACTTTATGATTTTGAAGAATATGCACAGGAAGAGGCATCCTTTACACATGAGTATGACTTTTCGTATTGGAACTTGACAGCATCCTTGAGTTTTACTGTTTGATGGATAATCCTCTTACAGCTGCTCTTCCATGGAAAGCTAGAGATCAAACTCTCATCTTTACCCTTTCTGCCATCATTTTTAACCTCCATAACAGACATGAGACTTTTCAAGTATAAAGAAAAAATCTGGAACCATATAAAATGAACCATGGTCAAGTCATCACAGAGTTGGTAGACATGCAGCTGTTTCTTATTGCAAAATATATTTTTATAATTTCTGTAAAACAAATATATACATGCAATTCTGTAGGACAGAAGGGAAGAAGAAGAAGAAAGACAGAAGAGCATATGGAATTACAGGATTTTTGTGTATGTATACACAGACATATAAGGTCTCATTATATTGAAATATTACAGACACTGAAATGTACTCCACTAACAACTTTTGTCTGTTTCTGTGCACAGTCTATGCACTCATGATGAAAATTAGCGTACTGAGGTTTGATTTTTATGAACACTTCCCTCAAGAAGTGGAAGACCAGAAATTATGCAGATAAAAGTGCATGCTGAAATATGAAAAAATATGCTCTTTTTTCCAAGTGAAAAGTTATACCTTCCCAAATCTTGTAATGCTCAGGGAAGCAGCAGCTTCTGTGAGGCGAGATATAAGACAACTAGAGAGGCACTTAAATAATTAGAAAGGACAGTGACTATTCTTGATGGAGTGAGAACGCTGCAAGGAAATAGAGAACCAAGTGATATAAAGTCATGATATTTAGGAAAACTGTGCAGCACAGATTGGGTTTTGGAATGATACCAGAGGGTCTCCCCAGACCATTACAGAACTTGTATTAACCACGTGACAGTGCAGCACACCGCAGATAGAGGAAACCAGAGGAAGTTAAGACTGTAGAAGACATTATGCTCCGTTCACCTTACGTGCTGTTTTGAATTCTGCTGCGGTGTTTGAGGCTTGGAATTTAGAAACTGTAGCACCCAGGACTATCATCTCTTTGTAAGTTTTCTATATGAATATGGTATGTATTTTTTAATTAAGATCCATAGGTTGCTGATGGCAAGTGCAGATTGGAGTGCTCAGGTTGGCTTTTGAAATTTGTCATATTATTAAAAAAAAAAATATAAACAACATTTCAGGTAGGGGATGCAAAGAACTTATAAACCAACTTCTCATTATTTTTGAGCATGGCTTAGATTTATCTGTGTATGTAAAATACGATCTTCATACTGAACCACTATCTTTTTGCATTAAGTTAACAGACTTTAAAACTGGATTTATGGTCATGAATACACCAGCACATCAATAGCATTAGAGGGTACTTATTGATCTGGAAAGATCAATCAGTCTGGAGGCTGGACATATATTTGTGCTTCAAGAATCTTTCTCTGCCCATTACTTCATTCATTGGAGCTTTGGAGCATTATCAGTTTGAATAAATGTCCAAATCCCTATTCTACCTTTGATTTTTTTTTTTTTTTCCTTTCCCTCCTCCCACAAATTTTGAGAGAAGATGTTAAAACAACATGAAGGTTTCTCATGCTTTGTCTCGTATAGCTTAATCAAAAGACTTTGGCCACTGCTAGGCAGAAGTCATATACTGGCATTTGGTTGCTCCTTCACATTGGATCTTGATCATAGGAAAGCCTGCATCGTTCGCCACGCTTCCAGGGCTTGACCTAAAAATACACAAGAGGTACACATTATGTAATGCCTGTCTTCTCTCAAGCAGAGTAAATGTTAATTAAAAGCAAGAGAGAATACTTTAAGTTAATGGAAAATAAAAGCTTTTGAGACTTCTGTTTCTTGGTTTAGTTTTAAAAACCAGGAAGGAAACGTGGGAATTACATGTTCAATGTAAATGTAAGGAAAATAATTATATCGCATATTTGTTTCTACTTCAGTACACTTCAGTCCATCAGAAATGCTTTTACAGTACATAATTACTGCTCTGCTGTTCTGATTACTCATTACACCGCAGACTGTTACAAGGAGAAGAGATCATTTGGCTGTCAAGATTTAGTCATAGTCATTAGTACATTGCCTTTATCTTGGTACAGAATATGATGTTTTACTATAAGGTGCTAGCGGTACATTATATGCACCACTGCATTTCCTAAACAGGGAACCAGTTATAACTGCCATTATCTTGTATCCTTTCCCGGTGTAAGTGGACACTAATTTTACTCCACTGAGTAATATTTTTTTTATTATTCATTCTTTCATCCACACCCAGATATGCACAAGCAACATAATGGAAAGGTCACAAGTACTATGTCAGAGTAAGAACTGAGATATGAGGTAAAGCACAGCTGTTCACTTCTGATTCATTCTGGTAACATAATTTGATGGACTGTGCAGTGTAAAACTATATTGCAAAGAATTCAGACTGTATATAATGAAAAAATATAGAAGTGTAGATTTTTTTTTTGGTGATATGTAAATGTGTCTCATTCTTACCAGGTGTTTTGTCCCTGGTTTTAGTTCCTTTTCAGGAGAAAGGTCCCATAGAGGTATATGAGTAACACTGTTCACAATTCTGTGTTTTCTTTTGAATGGAAATAACTGTCCTGCACTTGAGTGCTGTTCTGGAGCTCATTGATACCAGCTGGTGATATCAGCTATGCTCAAACACCCTTGATTTGTAAATTCAGAATGGCTTCAAACTGGAAGAAGGTAGATTTAGATTAGATCTCGGGAAGAAATTTTTCACTGTGAGGGTGGTGAGGCACTGGAACAGGTTGCCCAGGGAAGCTGTGGAGGCCCCATCCCTGGAGGTGTTCAAGGCCAGGTTGGATGGGGCTTTGAGCAACCCAGTCTAGTAGTGGGAGGTGTCCCTGCCCATGGCAGGGGGGGTTGGAACTAGATGATCTTTAAAGGTCCTTTCCAACTCAAACCATTCTATGATGATTCTATGATTTTGGTTGGCATAAACTAATACAGCTCTGGTGGCTCAAAATTTTGATTGAGTCTAAAGCACTCAAACAATTTGTCCACATTAAGAAATGTAATTGTCAAATACCCTTATAAATTTCAAAGGAGCAAAGTCCACAGCGTTAATTTTAGGTCAGCCCTGTGAACAGTGTGTGTGCACTCTTTATCTCATTCCTGACTTGGGGGAACTAAAATTATTATATCAGGAACATGTTCCTTCCTCTTCATATGTGTTCATTTCTTCCTTTTTCTGTTGACATCATTAATAAAAGTGCCAGCAATAGTGCTTTACTAGTCAGGCTTCTTTTAGGATAGCCTGACCCATAGAGACAGTTTTTCATGAAAGAACTGTCTTAGTGGTAGAAAATTCTAGTCTGAGAGAAGGGGTGTGTGATCATGCTGGGCTGTGCTTATGAAAAACAGGGTAGAAAAATGTGAATACATTTGGAAAGAGTAATCTGGTACCATGCTACAATGAACTAAAAACTGCTGTTGAATCCATGTCTCCAGAATGTGCTGTTCACTCTATCCAGTCAGATAGACTCTCAGGGCCACTCTCAACAAATTGTGGTGCATTACCTTTGGGCTGGTTTTGACTCTCTTGATACTGGAACGGAGAGAAGAATGAGATTAGCAAATGGTATTCGACACAAATATACACATGGGAAATCCAGCCCTTATTACTGAGGCTGTTGTGGTGAACAAGGGGGAGGGAGTTTTGCAGGAGAACACCTGATGGCGTGACAAAAGTAAACCCTCTCCAGACCCTGCTGCACTGCTGGTTCCTGTGTGAGTTAGTAATGGAACCAAAAACGTAATGGGAGGGCAGGTATTGTTGGTTTTCTGTGTTCAGGGCTTTGGGGTGATGCAGGTCCTTGTTATATGGCCATGTACAGGTCTTTGTGCAGTTTCAGTGGTATTTTAACTGTTCCGTGTGGTGTACTTTCTGCTTAATGTGAATTTGGCCAAGATGTCTACCTGTTTTCCTTCAAGAGTCCTCATAGTTTCATCTGAGGTAGTTAAGGCTTTTCTTTAAATTTTTTAGTTTTGGGAATGAACTGGGACAAGCCAATCTACACAGCATATAGCACTGGGTGACTTCTTCAATCAAATGTTGTCAGGCATTCATTGGTGTAATACCAGCAAATTCAAAGCGGCTTTGTTCATGTTTGTTTCCACTCAGTACCCAGGAACCAGAAATACATAATTTCCAAGTGTGGAAGAATGCTCACAGCAACTGAAAGTCTTTAAAAACTGTGAGAATAGGTGCTTGTGAGAATGCCCAGGGAAGGAATGAAATGGCTTCAGCGTGTCATTCATGCTCTCTTTCTGTTTAGAGAACTACAGCCAGCCAGTTAGGAAGCAGAAGCAACAACACAGCTCAGGTGATCAGTCTGAAAAATGGGTTACAAATAGCACAAATAGCAATTGTTTGACATATTAGTTGCAGTTCTGCAAATTTTTATGTCTGCATTAAATGTTAGTGGACTAACTCCGGGTATCAAATTTACTAACAGCATTGTTCACGATTAAGCTGTGAGCAGAAAAATGAGCTACATTAGTTATGTAAATGGTGAATACTTCTGGCAGAGACATTTTGTCAAACTGCCTCGGCATTTTTCAGGTATTAGTCAAAGCAATATCTGATTAGAGTATCTGCAGGACTCCTTGTGGCAGTAAGGGAACTGACGCCTTCTCATTCTGTAGGCTGTCCGAAAAGATGGCTAGATCCACATAAGGATTCAGCATCCTTACATCTAATATTTTTATGGTTGCCTTGTTAATCTTTAATAGAAGTTTTTTGCAATATTATGTTCAGTTTCATTTTGAATTAATCCTCAGTTTAGGTTGAGGTTAAAGAGAGGTCCATTAGCACTTAAAATCTGTACTAAATTTGTTTCTGATCAATCACACTAAAACTATTACAAGAAGCCACAGCATGCCTGCTGCAGGAAGGGTGAGCATCCTTTATTGCTAAAACAAGACTAGTTGTTTTTGTTCTTTATCCAAACACCACGTGGTAGGACCAGGGTAGTATGGTGTCTAGAAACGTCACCCTAGGGAAAACTCCAAGGAGCTGGCCTCTTTTGCACGTGTGCTATATCTTCATTTATGTGCTTTGCATTTCCCTTGTTGCTGCAGTTAACACAGTGTAGGAGACCCGGTTCTTATTTGCCACACAAGCTGTGTCACACTTTTGTTGCTTCCTACACTCACATGTGACAGCTAAGAGCAGGCTGGAGAGCCTAGTGGGGAGAGCTATGTGGCTGATTGAGCTTTTAGCATAATACCTTCTTGAACCGGGTTCACAGACTGCCAGAGACACATCTTCAGGTAAAATAGAACAAAATTTCTGAATATTTCAGTCTATACATGCTGAACTCTTAGTGGTGTGTTTTTCCTGTGTTTAAAGCAAGAAATTATTTAACCAGAGCAAGAGTTACACTCATTCACAAGATGAAATTAGGACTCCTTAACTAGGATAGCAGTAGTCTACCAAAATGCCCTGGTGCTGGGCAAAAACTCTAATAGACGTTACTTTCACAGTAACTGGTCAGCATTAGGAGTGTGGATGATTTTCTGTATTTTTTTTTCCTTTCCATTTCTCTACCACTTCTAAAGCTTCCAGCGCGTAACTGAACAATTCTTTCCAGCTATTCACATTGGATAAGTGGACAAATCTTATTATGCACACTTAACTTGTTGTGGTTTGTGATTAAGTCAGAAAGCATGATTTTTTTTTCTCTCTAAAACATTCGCTATCAAATGAGATTTAAAATGCAATCCGTGTAAAGCAATTCACATAGCCTAGGAGATCATCCTGGGAAATTTCATCTGATGCTAGAACCCTTTAGGCTTCATAACAGCAGCAGCACTAGCATCTTAAAAGGCTGTTTGCAACTCTTGGTAACAGCATACCTACATTAAGCAAAACGGAAACAATGGTCTGAACAGAAAAAACTAGATCTAAGTAGCTGTGCTATAAAGCATTATTAATCCAAGAACGTTGCATACCTCCTGTGGTAAAATTACATTCTTGATATTTTCTAGGGAATGTTTTCTCAAAGCAATGTTTAAGGCAAGTAACGCTTGCAAACGGATAGAGTTGGTAGCATAATTTGATTGTTTATTAGTTACAGGTTCCATTTCTGCTTAGATCTTCTGTTTCTGTACTCCAAAACACTAATGCTAATGGTGTAAAAATAGATTTTGAACTGGACTACAAGTACTGTTACGAAAAAGTGTTTATTTTGCTCTCTGAATTCTACAGGAGAGATTAGTGGAGTGCTGTAATAAGTTCTCCAGATAGTGAGTCTCTCAAAGCAGTGGGCCTTGATTCGTTATTTATTGTTGTAGTATCTGCACACTCTGTTTGCTAAACAGTCAAAAATAACTGGTCTATCCTAAATGTATCCTCTGGGTTTTCATTTTTTGGTCAGATTCAGAGTGAAATAAACAAGGGTCACATTTCCTCAGCCATCTGAATTTGTGAGTCTGTTGAAATGTAACCCAGCAGGAGGAAAGAAGCTGTGAGAGCTAAAAAGTATGCCCCATTGAACTGTAACTTCTTCCTCATCTGGCTTATAGAATAACAGTCCTGAAAAAAAATAGTATTCTCAAGAAAGATTTAAGGAGCTTTAAGAAGATCTTACCCTTTATGGTAGAGCTACAAAGTGTGAATTGCTTTGCATCGAACAGGACATAATACAGGAATTCTTGGAGAGCATCCTGTGACATATATAAAAGGTGGGACAATGTCCGCTTGGGTAAGAGAAAACATTGACAGTGTGTCAGCCTGTGGGCACAGAGACATTTCAAAAACAGTAGGTGAAACAACAATCTGTAACTAAGGCTGCTATAATGAATACTCTGAATTTGAAGGAGAGGGAGACCTTGGAGAAAGAAAGGATCAAAATCAATTTCAACTGAACAAGCAAAAAGAGACTTCCGAAGTATTAGAAGAAAGAAGAAAATGAAGGGATGTGTAAGTCTGTTTTTTAATAGAAGAGAGAGATAAATGATGGTCTCGGAAGAGAATTCAGGAGAGTTATACTGCTAACAGATCTCGGTCCTTCTCCTCTTAAAGAAGAGTGGGAACGTGACCTGGTCAGCAGAGTCTTAGACACCAAGACTCAACAGGATCAAACCCCATATACTGCCAGTTGCTTTCTTCCCATAGGCACATTAGCTGAGGCTTCGTTTTCAACACACTGGTTCCCAGTCCTGACAAAGTAGTAGCTCTGTCAGTGCAGGAGTGCTAATCTGTCTGACAGCTCTCATGTAGGACAGTTGGCATGTCTGAATTTTACATCAGCATGACCTGGAATGAAATACCAAAAATGGGCAAATGTCTGACAGAACGGAATTAATTGAGACTGAGTTTGCAATCTGTTTTCCTTGAGAAAAAAAAAAGTTTTTACCACTGCAAACAGTAAAATGTGGTTGTTTGTTTTTTTTTTTTTTTAATACACAACTAATGAACTCACATATGGTATCCCTGTAAAACTTTTCCATTACAGGGATCATTGTTAGTACCAAAGCAGGTCATGCATCTCCCATCAGCCTCATAGCAATTGAGGAGATGCTTTCTTAGTGTCCCTATGCAATTTCAAAAGCAGGTTTACCACTTTGTTCTATTTAAAAAGAAAGTTGTCAGGTCCTCACAATAAGATTTGCAGTCAACACTTTGGAAGGATAAGCATGATATAAAGTGAAAAAGTAATGAAGGGTCAGAAAAATAGTGTGCAAGAGGGTCCCCAGCTTCTTTCCCTGTCCCAGTCATATTTCCACACTTCTATTTTAAACCCAAAGCAATACCCTTTCTATCTTTCATGCTGATATTATATTTTCTCTAATGTTTAAAGTATACTGCTTGTACTGAAAAAAGGAATAAGAATTATCTGAGTGTTCATTTAAAAAGCCAAAGTGAAAAATTATCCCAGTGCAAAGAGAAGACTACTGTAAGAGACCAATATGACAGGTGCTTTTCAGAGGAAATGTTGACATGGTCAGATGCTCTTGGTACATCAGTTTTCTGCTCATGCTTTGAGCTAGGAAAGAGTAAGTCAGCTCCAACTTGGAAATCAAGCAATTCCATTATCTGGTGTGAAATGCATGCGTCAAAATAATATTAATCCTGGCTTGTGTTCAGTCTGCCTGGGGTGCAGCGGGGGGAACCAGAGGAGACAGTCAGTGCATGCAGGTGGCTGGGGAGATGTGCCCAAAACATGAAAGTTGGATTGAACTCATGCGACAGTGAAAGCAAGAATGCATGACTAAGAGTACTCCAGAGTAGCAAAAGCTGGCAGGGAGAAAGTCAGAAAGACCAAGATTAAAGGGAATTAAAAAAAAAACCAAACCAAACAACCAAAACCAAACACCCCCCCCACCCCCCACCCAACCAACCAAAAAACCCCCAATCCTAAAGAGATTCTATTAGTATATGTAAAGAAGGAAAACACAGGCAAATGTAAGCCTAAGTATGTACTATAAAAAGAACTAGCGAAAAAAAGATTGAAACAGTCAATGCTGTTTTCATGTAAATCATCACAACACTTATTGGTTATATATTTAATGTAAATGGCGTTAATGAGGAGACAGAAGTGCAGGTCAATATATGAAATAGTAAAGAATGGCAACATTTAAGTCATCTGGGACAGGACCAAGAAGCTCACG
>VYXH01004831.1:554051-591666 GCA_013397275.1 Burhinus bistriatus
CACGCTGAGGCACTTAAGAATGAGTCTCTAAACTCTTAGCGATTATTTTTGAGAATTCATATGAATTCCCAAATGAAACATGGTATCTATTTTTTTAAAGGGACTTGGGTAAATTTGCAGCTGGTCAGCTTAACTGTCATTCCCAGGATTGTTCTGTACCAAATTATTACCCAATTGGTTGTTATGTAGCTTCAGGATCGTAATGCAGTAACATTAAACCCAGGCAAGGTGAATTTATGAACATCAGATCACATGAAGTTAATTTTTTCTCCCACCCTGGCCCCCCTTTGCTCCCTTTTGGTTCCTGATCTTGTACTGTTGTCTTTCTTTTTCTTTTTTTTTTTTTTTTTAAAAAAAAAAAGACAGTGATAAATGGCCAATTTTAGCAAAGGGGTAAAGTTACTTAAAGGGTTCCATGAGAATATATTCTGGTAATTATTTTACATTTATAACTGAGCTAAAAATGAGGTTGAGGAGTAAAGCAAAAATATTTACAATTGAAAAAAAAGGTCAGGATAGTCCAATGTAAAGCTGTTTAGGAAGAGCCGCAGAACTATTTTTCAATACTGAATGACTAGGTGATAAAATGGCAGGTGAAATCCAGTGTTGATAAATGCAGAATAATGATCCCAGGTAAAATAATTCCTAATGTATATATCACAGTAAGTTCTACATTAGTTATTGCCATTCAGAAGGCATATCTTTAATGTCACCGAGAATAGTTCATTACAAATATAATCTGTGTGCTCAGTCACATTGAAAAGGCAAACAAGACTCATAAAAATTATTAGAGGAGAAAAAGAACAAAATAGAAAACATCTTTATGCCATCTAAAAATCTAGGCTTTGCTTTGCACATTGAATACAATGTACAGTTCTGGTCACTCCCTGAAAAAAAGGACATAATGGAAGCAAATACAGAGAAGACCAGCAAAGATGATGAGAGGCAGGGAATGACTTCCATGTACAGATCTAATTAGGCCCGTGCTTATGGCTTGAAGAGGGAATACAGTTGGACACATGGAATGCAGAAGGCACATAGGGAATTTCTCTTTGCTAATTCTCACAGTAGTCAGTGGTACTGAGCACTGCTGTATTCAGTTACAGCTTTCTCTTTCCTTCAGTTGGAATTGAGCATAAATATAATCTCTTATTGAGCATGAATATAATCTTTTATGAATGTCCACAGTAATGTCACTCATTTAAGCATCATTATATTTGGGTAGGATTATAATTTTAAAGACATATCTGTTACGGTAGTTATTGAATGTTTTCATTAAAAGTGAGCTCTGCACTATGTGAATTGAGATATTTTAATAGTGCTTTTAGTGCTCCTCAGCCACAACTCACAACTCTTTACATGAATCTCCATGTTGTGGCCAATGTTATGGTTTTGCAGCATGACCATGTTGTCCCTCGAAAGAGGACTGAGTCTAAGAAGAAGAGCTATTAGCTGATTTGTGAGTTCTACTCTGTCAAATGTCTCTTTATCCTTATTATTAAACTCTGGTTTTTGTTTTTTGTGGGGTTTTTTGTTTGTTTTTTCCCTAATGTGAGATATTATTTTCAGGGGGCAATAAAACTGAAATTGCATTATTTTTGGTATCGGGGACCATAGTGATTAGAACAGGAAAGACTGATGTGCTACAGGAATAGAAGAAAATGTTTCTCATGGGTTAGATAATTAGCTGAATTAGCAAAGGGGATTTAATAATCTAAATACATTTTACAAGGGATAAGTATAATTGTTCTTGCTTCATCTTCTGGAATAATAGTGACTGACTGCAGTTCTGTGGTTACAGTTTAGTCTGCTATAACACTGCTGTCAATAAAATATTTTTACTCATGATGTGAGCAGCACAGCCTTGCCTTGCAAAACCTTCTGCCTTCCCCACCAATTCCCCAACTTTGTTTACTGAATATAGCAGTCATCTAAGAACTGCTGATCACACAGATCTGTGCGTGAGCCTGTTTCAGTGTCTATTATACCACACTGGAAAGCTGGAAGAGTCCACCATTAATGCAAAAAAGACACCGAATACTTCAAGCTTCTCTGCCTCAATGTAGTTACTCAACCTCCGTTCCTCTTAAACAAAGTTTGTGCTAGACTTCTGTGAACTTCATTTCGGACAGAATAGCTCCACGCTCCATTCCTTGAATAAGGGTAGGAAATTACGTGGTTTGTCTCAAGTTAAAAAGCAAAATATGTCAGTATCTTTTACATTTCAGTGCTTGGGGCAGAGGTTTGGCAGAATCTTTCTGTTGGAGATGTACCTTTTTAAACTGGAAGATACATAATTGCCCATGTGGTGCTCTGAAGAGGGATGGGATCTCACAGGAAAAAAGCAAAACAGATTTGATCATCTGGTTAAAGTTTCAATTAGGGCTAAAATGATGAACATGAGGGCAAACCAGAGCTTTCTACTTTGAGAACTTAGCTTTACCTCGCTATTTCAGAGGATTTGATTAGGCTTAATTTTTTTATTTTAACATAATACTAATTTACATTAAATGACAGGGAACAAGTGAAATGGGTGCAACAAACCTCTCTTACAGGTGATTAATCATCTTTCACCTTTTGCAACAATAAATGTACAAACTGGCATCATATCTCTTTATTCTTTCCTTTTTAGTTTTGTTTCTGTGGCATTTATGTTAATTACTCTTAATCAGGCAGTATGTGTGCAAAATGCTTTGATTCACACATTTTTCCATTTAGCAGAGCAACAAGCAAAGTCCCCTCTGCAAAGCCAGGTGAAAGAGAAAAGGAAACAGGTTTCTCGATAAAACCCCACCGATTCCAATGGAGTTTGAACTCATAGCCTCCAGTGGCAAAGTCAGGCAGCAAGTCCCTTGGGATTGAGCTATCTCCGAGGCAGGCAGCTGCAATATAGAGCTGTTGGAATCGGTCACAAGAGGTTCTCCTTGTGCCTCAAATGTGTCACAGGAACCTACTGACACTGGAGACCTGGATGACAGATCTTAGAACAGGCATAATCCCAGTTCACAAAAGGCTGTCCGGAGTCATGAAAAATTTGTCAGAAAAAATTAGGCTTTGTCCCAGACACTGCTTTTAATCAGCTTAATCAGCGGTATGTCATTATGTGCACTTCATTTATTTTAAACCCAAATTAACCTCTGTTATGGAGCCTCTGCTTAGTTTCTGTAAATTAACAACAGGATATGACTTTTGCAGCTGAGGTTACATTAAAAAAGTACACATGTGCAAAAAAAGAATAGCCAAGTAAATGGGAAGCTTATTATGCTTCTCTTGCAGTTATGTTCCTTATTACTTATTTTAAAGAATAAATAGTGCTTCGTATTTTCTGTTAACTTTGGTTGAAGCAATTGCTACATTGTGTATTGTGGTATATTTTTTTTATACGTTTCCTTCTCCTTACTCTACTGCTGCTTCCTCTCAAGCCCCACATAAAAACAGCCAGCACGGGAAATGCATAGCAACAGGACACCCTTGTCCCCTTTCCACAGTGACTGGGAGGCAATGCAGGTGAGTGAAGTCAAAGCCAGGATCTTGCAGAGTTGGGAGTGTTTCTTCAGTAGTGTTTCTTCCCAGTGCTGGTGGGCTGTTTGCTCCAAGTCTCCCTCTGTCCCTTATTTATCTCATATTGACTCCAAATGTGGCCTTCTTTCATCTTCTCCTTCAACCTGCCTCCTTCCCACTTTCTCTTGAGTGTTCCCTCTTCCCATCACTTTTCAGCTAACTAGTCCCCTTCTAATTTAACTATCATTTGCAGCCCTCTGTTGACCTGTGCTTTCCATCCCTTGAATGTTGCCTTTTGTCTAGTTAAGTTGACGGGTACCTTGTCCCTCTAGAGCAAGGGCAGCAAGATGAGTCCAGGGGCTGATGGTCGTCTGGCGAAAGGATGTGCTGCAGTTCACAGGGAGCTCTTAAACCTAGCCCTGACCTCCACGGGTGTGGGGTTTGGGCATGACTTAGATGAGACACTTTACAGGAATAGAGAATATTATATTCTTCTACCACCTATCTCTTTGAAACACAGTGTGGTTGTTTGTTGCTATAATAGTTGTTCCTAGTGATGACTTCAGTTTTGAAATGGTTGTTTCAATTGTGACCAATTCTTGTCACCCTACTGTGTACAGTTTCTGCTTCCTCCAGTGTTTGGTTCAGTACATAGGCTGCTCTTAAGAATCGATCCATCTGTGATTTGTTCCATGGATGTCAAAAGAAAAAGACCTATATAGAAATGGACAAGTAGAAACCTTGTTCTGTTGCTGTTTGGTGGAAACCGAGGTAGATATTGGCAATACATGTTAAGACTCTTTGTTTTGACCCTGTGAAGTAAGTAGGGGAAAATGCGTTTGAGAGTTAGAAAGCAGACTAGGAGAGAATGGAATATAAATAGATTTATGGAAGTGTCACTGAGTGAAGATGGAAGACAAAGTGCTGTTACAATTTCTGTTCTTGCAATGAAACCTATTAGGCAGTGCGAGTACTGTGCTTGCCATCACAGCAAGGCAACGCTGTCAGAACAGAGTTGGTAGCGACACTAGATTGCAATTTGAAACCCAGAAGTATTGGAAAAGATAATTTACCCATCCTTGTGCGTGCTTCAGAGCTGGTTAAGCATGCAGGTGGGTAAATTAATTCTTATGTTGGTATTAAGACTTAATGAATCCAGCTGTTTGTATTTAATCAGTTATAATGAGGCTTTCTTAATATGCCTGTATTGGAACTGGTTCCCAGCTTCGCCTCGTGGATCTGTTGCTCCACGGTGAAACACAAACCAGTTTTGCAGTGCAGCAGTCGCTCCTGAACTATCCCTTGAAGTCACGTTGTGAGAGTGCAGAACTCTATCAGCTGTAACTCCAGAGAATCATTATAGTGATATTATGACAGTATCATTACCAGTGAATAGCAGTCTTGAATGCAAAAAGCCCCAAAGCTTTGATTTCATTTAATTAGAAAATCTTTCAGGAATGAACTAGTTACCAGTTTAAACCATCTGTTTTCTATGGTCATATCAGTAAATAAAAGAAATCCTGAATCTGCTGCTAATCACTGGAATTTACCGGCATCTGAATTCTAGGTAAATATCTGAGGGGTAGCTCTAAAGGCAGCTTCCCTTACCTGCAGGTCTCTCAAGACTGTCTTCAACCTCTAGCTGTGGAGGGGAAAAAAAAAAANACTGTGTGGAAGGGAAATATCGGCTGGCTACTATTGCTTCCCACCTTTGAGGGAGATTTTTATGTACCACTAGTGACATGAAGTAGCAAAAGGCATTTAGATTTCGCTGTGTATTGTACTTCCTTTGCACTGAAGTAAACAACAGCGCAGGGATGGTAGAGCACCAAGAACCTGTATGTTGAGCTTTGTCATGGTTCATTGGTAAGATTTTTCAACTCTGCTGTTTCCTTGAGCCACAGGACTCTCCTACTTGCCACCTGGAGAAGCTGGCCAGTGAGGTTATGTAGAGAGTCCCAGGTCTGACTCTGGCAGCACAGGAGAGAGGCCCCCAGGAACAGCGGAGGACACAGGGCTGCAGTGGTGCTGTGAGACCTCTTCACGGGAGGCGGATTTTAGCCGGGAGAAGACTCAAAGGACAGCTAGCGGTGAGGGGGATGTTTGTCTAGTTGCAGGAGAAAGCAGAAAAGGAAGGAACCGGAGACAATGCAACTTTGTGATTGCCCCTTCCACTGATATGTCTTTAATGATTCAAGCCTCATGTCTCTGCTGTACTGACAGGATGGGATTAAATGCGAGGCAGCTGGAAAGGGAGGAGGAAAGCATACTGGGTCAATTTTAACCAGGCCAATTTCAAAGTTTGGGACAGCAGGCAGCTAAAAGTACACGTATGCAAGCATTGAGCATTTCATTTATAATATTGATAGCTTGCTTATTTTTCTGCTGGGTTTTGCTACTGAAGTAAGAAATGATGTTTAAGTCATTTAATAGCATGTCAGTGCGAGCACATACTGTAATATCTGAGCCTTGCTGTCATGTGTGTGACTGAAGGCTGGGAGTCATTAAGCTCCCTGAGAAAGTGAGGGTTGTATAGCCACGCTTTCTGTGCGTTATTATTTTTATCACCCACTTGTAATAACGGACTAATTGTTTCTAAATGTTTTGATTATACAGATACAGAATACATTTTCTGGTACGCTCCCTTTGTAATAAAAATGGTGCTTCGGAACAGTAATGAAAAATTAAAGGCAAAAGCACATCCAGAGTCCAGTTGTGCCTGCTCTTCCAGTCACCGCAAAGCTTCCCCGTAGCCAGCAGGCAGTGTGGCTGGTGTGGAGGTCTGTACAGCGCAGCAGGGTGCGTCAATGCGTGCCTTTCTCTAAATGCTGGCATGGTGCAGGGTCAGCGGGAACTTGCTATGAACCCCCATTCAGTGACGTGTGCCCTGAGTACTGGAGGGAAATAGAATGGCAATAACTCATTTTGAGTAGAGACTGAGGAATTGAGGTTACAGACAGCTGCTGGGTGTGACAGGGAACTGTTTTACAAGATGATGCTAGGAGGTTTTCATAGTGGTGTTGGCATGACTCTGAACCAGCAGATGCTGAGATTTGTAGGATTTGTTACATGTTATTCATTAAAGGAGAATGGCAATCAAAACAATTCAAGCACTCCTTAAGAAATGTGGAACTCTACTCAGACAGCTGAAGTAAGATAAAATCCATGGGAGCTCAACACTCCTCACTGGGATGCCAAATCTGAAAGAAAACTGTATGAAGCGTAAGATTAAATCAGATTCAGACAGTGGTTTATGATATAATAAAAACACTTATGTCCTTTAGCACAGCAGAAGCAATAGGTGTGGGGAGACACCCTATGTCTTCCACAATGAAGTGCATAAAAGACATAGAATTGTATGGTTTAGCAGGTGAGAAGTTCACAGTGACAGTAGAGATCTGTGAATTTTGCAATGTACTGCTCAAAGGGCCAAGTGGCTTTCCCTGCAAGGACGAGAGGAGATACAGCGTGCTTGGCTACTTCATGACTGAATTTTCAATGATACTTTTGTTTTCTTGTTCATTTGCTTCATGTTGCTGTCAACTTCGTCAGGTGCTGTAAAAACAATTTTAACTGGAGAGCTGAACACCAGTGAGGTCCCCAGGGGTCAGCACTGGGTCCAGTCCTGTTCAATATATTCATCAATGACCTGGATGAAGGGATAGAGTGTACCATCAGTAAGTTTGCTGATGACCCAAAACTAGGAGGTGTGACTGACGCACCAGAAGGCTGTGCTGCCATTCAGCGTGACCTGGACAGGCTGGAGAGTTGGGCAGAGAGAAATCTAATGAAGTTCAACAAAGGCAAGTGTAGGGTACTGCACCTGGGGAGGAATAACCCCANGTTCCATCTGAACATGAGGAGGAACTTCTTTCCTTTGAGGGTGGCAGAGTACTGGAACAGGCTGCCCAGAGAGTGGTGGAGTGTCTGACTCTGGAGACATTCAAAATTCACCTGGATGCCATCCTGTGCAACCTGCTGTAGGTGTCCCTGCTCTGGCAGGGTGGTTGGACTAGATGATCTCCAGAGGTTCCTTTCAACCTCGGTGATTCTGTGAGGTAGAGTCTGTGCTCCTGATGTTATAAACTGTTAGCATTTATAACCTCTGGCTGTTTTGACATCTTTTATATCATAAAATAGGCAGGGGAGGGGCATCATTCTGTATTAGAATAATTCCAGCTAAACATTTTAAGTACTTTAGAAGTATTCTTTTAATTACTTTGCTCAATTGAGACTGAGATCTCATTAAGTCAAGAGAATTAAACAGTTGTTTCCAAGCCTGAATGGAGGTCTGTTTGGTAATGAATAAAAATGATTGTGATTGTCTTGATCCCAGTTGTCTTTTGTAGCTATTAAAGGACCAATTCTTACTGGCTGTAAACTCCAAAGGAAATATGCAGAGTATATCCAGAACAGAAAGATGCATTGTAAGGATACTTGAGCAATACTTCCTTACATCTTTCTTTATACTGACTGAAATCATGTGGAATGCTGAGAAACTGTTAAGATTGAATTAGAGTCAAAGGGGAAGTAAGTATGCTTGGAAAGTTAACATGATTACTGTGTTCTTTAATGACAAATAAAACAGTCAAGACTAAAAAATCCCTCCCTATTATCTTTCCCTTTAGGAAAGAAAATGGAAATAAAGTGCTAAATTTATATGGAGAGGTTATAAGTAGAAACTGTGGAAAATTAATTATGAAAGAAGGATTTTTTCCTGTAAACTTTTAAAAATACTTTCTTCTATTGAGTCTGTAAAAATTCTATGAATATAAATTTTTTTTAGACTCTTCAAAATATTTTGACAACATTTTATTTGCTGCACAGTTTACAAACATTTCAAATCTATCCTAGATTATTTTTTTTTTAATCATCAGTGTGAAGGCTGCTATCTTTTTCTGGAAGGTAAGAAAGAAGAGAACAATTTCCATCAAAGGCACAGCCTATTTGCCATAAGGCAGAGAGAGGCAATATCTGCAAGCTATCTTGCTTTTTAATAATCTTTCAGAAAGACAGGACTGAGATTTTAAGGCCAAGGATAAATATTTGGAGAAACTTCAATGGAGTAAAACTATAAACGCCTGATTGGGGTTAGTGTATGAACAATTCAGTAGCAGAATTTTCCATTACATTCTCTGGGTGGAGGCTATGCCTTCATTTTTTTTTTGGATGTGCCTAAAACATGTATCTTCTATGTTTGTAGGTGATCTGGATCTTTAGTCTTCTATGAGAGAAAGTCAAGCTATTTAACTTCTCATGGAGAGATTCCTAAAACCTTATTAACTAGGCTATATAAACTGTCTCTTCCAGTGCAGGTCACTCCCATACAAGGGAAGATGAAGTTCTAAGTCTTCTGTCCAGTGCACACTGTGATTGAATAGATCAGATGTGGTTCAGGGAATTGTGAGCTTTAACTTGATTTTGCCTCTTTGATACGACAACTTGACAAGTCTGTTCATTTGGTTTTGTTTTTTCCTCACCAGAAAAGTAGGATTAATGCTCCTGCTACTATCTGCATCCTAGGGAAATAGCTCAGTTTGTACATTGGTATCAATGGCAGGTTTGGATTACATGATCGGCCTACAAAATACAGGCACGTATTTTGTATGATCCGTCCCTGAGGTGGTCTTGATGTATTTGGGCTAGTTATATGCAAAGGGGCTCTCCTTTGAGAACTATTTTATATATATATATATTCCCTTCACGGTATACTAGTATAGCTTATGGTAATTGTCTCTATCTTTGCCACCTTTGCTAGCTGTTTTGCAGCAGACAAGTACTAGAAAAAGGTCCCGAAGCCACGGCCTAGCTTTGTTTTATGAGCTAGTGATTGAATCTACTAACTGTTCAAAAAAGCATGTCAGGTCAAAGTCAAAGGAAGAGCCTTCTGGATTGAGTCATGGGGGAACTCTACAGTCTACCAGGAAGAATGTGTGATGAATAGAGTGTGATTCTGATGTCTTTTAGATGGTGTGATGTTATCCTGTCTGACGTTATCCTATTAGGCGCATGATGTGAAATGACATAACGTTGCATGCAATAAAACCATGTTGAATTAAAAGCTAGAACAGTAATGACAAAGCCAAACAGGCTAACAATAGCTTCATTGTAAGCCAACAAATAAAAACCCCAGTTCTCTAAACTAAGTATGGATCTTCCCATTCAGCTGAAGTTAATACAATTTCAAGCAGGCTTAGCTTTTTGCCATTATATATACCTTCACACCCACGCACAGTTTATTTCTGGTTCTGCCCATGAATTCTTAATGTTTAAGGTTTAATAGGAAACGCATTTGCTGAGTCGATTAGTGCTGCAGCTACTACTTGTTTTAGCTCCACTGTAACTGTTACAAAGGAAAAAAAAGGTGTCGTAACCTTCCCAGCTGTCTCTTATATCAGTCTGCTATATCTGATGTAAAAGCATGAATAAAACAGAAGTGCAGGTTCAGCTGGTTTACCAACCCTCAGGTGTCTTAGCAAAACACATTTGAGTTTGATACTACTTCTTTAAAAAAAAAAAATTCTTTTGCCATCCAACCCTTCTTTGGGCCATTGTAGCAATTGGCACGTCCAGACCCTGCCTTAGTCCATCATCGCTAATGAAGCAGTTCTGTGAGTTGGGCTTGTACAAAATTCTCTGGCATTAGAGGAAGAAGAAGCTTGGCCTGGTGTTTTGGAGTACAGGTGAATGTCCCAAGGATTTTTCCATATGTAATCTGATGACTTCTAGCTATTTGCATCTTTCAGGATGAACTGCTTAGGAACTGATCTTTTACCGTTAATGGCATAGGCAGAGCACATTTTCTTACTGTGTGTGTTTTACTGAGCTGTTTCTCAGGGTATCATTTGCAGGTGTCATGTAATTAAAGTTTAGTTTAGCCTAAGGTTTTTTTTAGATAGTACTTTTCCAATTCAGGCTATCTCAGGATACTTAGATGGCGGAGTGATTATGTAGGCAATTAACTCAGTCATTACATGCTCAGCAATAGTTGACACACAGCTTTATACATTACAACCTGGATTTTATAGAAGAATCTAATGTTAGTCTAGACACTGGAGTCATTTGCTCTTCTTTTAGAAGTAGCCATGTGGGACCTCGAAACTTCTATTTAGAGGCCAGTAAAGGGTCTAGCTTTACGACCGCTGTTAACAGAGAACAGCAGCTGGACTTTCTGAAGCATTACATGCTGCAGTGTTAGCAGCTGGTTATAAAAACATGTCATGATCTCCTTAAAGCCCATGACCTCCTTCCCCAAAAAGGATGGAACTCAATCAGTAAGCAGTGCTGAGACAATTGTGTTTTAGTTTGTAATTGTCTTGGAACTGTGTGGTTGGCTGTCTTGGATAGCGTATAGCTCCAGATGTCCTGAAAGTCCTTTGCTGTTCTCTGAGGAGCATTCATTTGCGATGCTGTGATTTTTAGGTCCAACATTTTGGCCAATAAACTATGCCCATCAGTCACACAGGGTAGATAATGAAGCATTCTCATAAGAAACCTACTTATAAGAGGAACTCTCACAGAAAGATGGTCTTGAATTATCACGAACAAATCAAAGGACCTTGTTTGTGTGTTTGGCTTTCGATTTTAAAAATGGCATAGCCACGAAGGGTGCTTTCAGTCTTACGTCCAGAGTAAGGCAATATGCCAGATCATACTTGGTCTTTAGAGTAGGATGCTGACACCCTGATTGACAGAATGTGCAACTTAGCCTCTTACTGTAAAAACAGGACTGTGCTGTGGCCACATCAGCTTATGACACTTTACTTGGTATAAGGTTAGGTCATAATGAAGACTATACACCCGAGTGACCCTGGACAAACCTCACTGAGGGCAGTAACTTCTAGTCCAGCACTGTCAGTAGGAGATCAGTCCCAGTCAAAATTAACAAGACACTGCCACGTCAGAAATGTCCTTGCTCATCTTCTCCGTGACAGAGAATGGAGCACTAGGAGAAGGACAAAATAAGTCATTTCTCAAGAGGAGGATGTACCTGGAAGGAATGTAGGTTCCCCGCTTGTTGGTGAGGAGGGGGTAAAGAAATTGTTAAAGATGTTTCAGGAAAAAAGGTCAAAACCAAAAAAGTGGATGTCTGCCTAAGAGTAAGATCCAGTTTCTTCTTTTGTAATTTAAGATCTGCTAATTTACTGTTACAGATTATAAGGACAGATGACTAATGAGACATGAACACAAACTTGGATTTTATAAACTGAAAATCTGAAAGCAAGGTTTAATAACAGAGTAAGTACGGATTAAAAAAGGTTTGAGAATGAGAAACAGATATAAATAATAGTAGAAAATGCATTGGATGAAAACCTATTAAAAGGAAGATCATACGCAGAAATCTAGTGGCATTCTCTGAGAGAATAGGACAAAGCATAGAATGGTTTGAAAAGACTGAATGGGAATTTACTTAGAGCTCTGAAAGCTTCTGTTATAATTTTACACTTACCAAGTTTCTGACCTAGAAAAGGAAACGTGTGAATAGTCAAATTGCTACAGTAGGAACAGTGAGGACTGGAAGCAACTAAACATGAAGAGAAAGAACAAACTGAGCATCATCTCAGCAGTGGACAATTTCCTTCATTTTTTAGGGAAGGAATGTGAAAGTCATTGTAGCTGTGTATGTTAAAAGGGAATTTACAGCTGTTGTAAACACTCACTGGGCCTAGCTAAGATGATTTTTCTGCTGCATGCTTATAAGAAGTTTGAAGACTTGATAGTATTTCTGGCTGTAGGAAGGCAGAGGCAGACTGCTTTGCAGCAGCAGGAGCCACAGGGCAAAATATATCTGCTGTTATTTGTGGCTTGTCAAAAAAATTTTGATTTCCCTACAGTTAATTTACAATTTTGTTGCATTCATTCATACTTCGTGCTTTGTAGCACCTCATCTGTTTTGTGGTTCCTCTCAGGTGTAGGTAGGGATTTTTTTTTTTTCATTCTTGTGTAAATGATGAAAGACTGGGCCAGTTCTTCAAAACCCAGTTCATTGAAATAGTCATCTTGGCTAAGGGCAGGCCCTTTAAAACGGAGTCTAAATTGGGCTCGTCTGTTAGAAGGTGATCACTTTGATAGTCTCTGTGATTTGGCTATAAATGGTAAACCCATTGGAACTGCCTAATGAAAACCAGTTGTTTAGAACAGCTGGCATGTGAGAAATGCTTCCATAAGACAGGATTTTCTGACAGCAACATAGGCAGTGAGATTCCTTTAAATGTATGAGTCTGGTACTTGTCTAAGAAATACTAGTGTGGCAGCTCTTGGTAAACCTGGCTGGCTATCAGGTGCATAAACACGTATGTACTGCATGGGATATTATTTAAACATCAATGAACCCTCAAAAGGGGGAAAAAAACAACCCACATCCCCCTGGCTTGCAGTTCATATTCTCACACCTGAAAGTGGATTTGATTTAAAGTACTGCCTGAAGTCAGGTTACAGCTGTCAATGCCCAGCTAGCACCAGATGATTTAACTTTCTGGGATTTTTTGGTATTATTTCAGGCACCATCTTATGTTAAAATATTCTGTTAGGGATTTCTCTTGCATCATGATTTCTAAAGTGATGTTATCCCCATGCTTGTTTTTAATAACCATTTGGCAGCTGACAGCACATATCTGTTCTCTTATATATTGTCTTCCATTCTGTATGCACCATGGTTTGTTTGTTTTGTTGCTATTTATAGTAGGGTCTCTCACAAGGCTGTGGGCGCTGGTAATGGTTTTTTAAGAGCAGAAATATCCTTGCAGCAATTTCATAAATGGAAAGTGACACAGAGAATAAACAGATGCAACAAGAGAACTAATGCAATATTATAAATTCGCTCTTCATACCCTCATCACTCAGAGAAATCTGTCAGTCTGTGAAGCTAAGCTGAACTATGATGGATCTGTCTCAAGGAATATATGCTCATATCTTCCAAATATGATGATTTTCACTGTCAAAAGAAAATGGCACTAGATCTACGTTTCTTAAGAAATCTAAGGAGTTTTAATATGGAAAACATGGAAATCGCTGCAATTTACATGCAAGCATTATTCTTTTGAGTGCTTTCAATAAAGGACCCCATAATCTATAATACTTTAAAGAAAATAGAGGAGGAACTCAAATGTTTGCTGCAATGGGATGAAACCAGTCATAAAGATTTTTTTTTTTTAAATATTGTAGCTATTGTGTATGAAATCTAGTTATAATCATTGCAGAGAAGTATTACACTGAAATGTTGCTGTGATTCTGGGATAATAATAGTTCAGTGCTTAGGCTGTCCTAAAATACTGATAGTATTTAAATTCAAGACCAAATGCTCATGTGGCACCAAATGACAGAAGTCAAACATCTTCAGTTATGCTGGTGGTGTGCTGGAAGATTTAGCAAAGAAAACGCCTCCTTTGTTTTGGCTCAACTTCCAAAACTCTTGTTGTGTATCTCTCCCTAAAGACTGTGGCTCTCTGAAGAACCTTAAACCGAGTTCTCTGGACAACAATCAGGCAAAGACCTTTGAGGACCTCTCAATTCTTCCTAGCTTTCTTGTGTGGCTGGTTTATAGGGATCCCAAAGCCAGAAGTGCTGGGGCATACCTGGCACTTTTATACCCAGAACATGTTCTTTTGGACTTTCTTGGAACACAGCCATCTCCTATGTAGTTCTTAAATTCTTAATCTACAAGGCCTGTGTTTGTAGGAGTGGGCAATGTGTTTGCAATGTAAATGAAGAAGGACTGACCAGACATCTGTTTTACTTCTAATATTTAATAATTGCTTACATTTCTAAATATGTTAGCTCTAAAGTATTCAATCTGTACCTAAATCTCAAACCAGGCATTCACAAACCTAATTTTAGTGTAAGGCAAAACATTCAGATTAGGAACAGATGCCTCATATTAGGCACCTAATTTTGAACATGCTGCTTTTCTTCTTGTAGGAGGGCAACTGAGCTGTGTGAGTCATTGTACTCTTTAGGTTTCAGGGCATTGCCTCTGGCCAGACCCTTCTTTCATTCTTTCCAGGCCAAACAAATTGCATGGCCCAATGCAGGATCACAGCAGGTTTCTCCTTTCCTCATAGAATGAGAATGCCTACAAACAGCCAACTAGCAGTGGCAAACAGTTGAGGACCTGAAGTTTAGGGTTTGATTCAGCATTCTGATACCTAACCTAACAATGAAGCAGTTTGCTGTTCTTGCTCTTCTATCACATCTTTGTTACTTAACTTCCTTCTCATCTTACTTTTCAAATCAATGTCACTTCAGCATCTACATTAAGTTCACTAGTGAAACTGATGAAAAAAAACCAAACAATGCGCTAAAGAAATGTCGGCTGTACTCTGTGGTACAGGCACCGAAGGGTTTTTCATGTCTCTAACATAGTCCTCAGTTCGAACCACAGGAAAATTGTAACTGGATCTAAAACGACTCTGAAATGTTGGTGCCAAAGGGCCACTTCAAAATGATTTTGTGCTTGTGCTTAGCTGTGTTAACCTAACTACTGTCCTATATTAAAATCAGATGCTAATGGCAACTAACTGGTAATAATGGGCCAATCTAGGTCTTAGGTTAGGTCTTTGCTGTCATAAAGCTTTAGGTTTATAACTTTTCTATGTTAAAGATAGCTCAAGGACACAGGATGGAATCTTTCATCTGGAATAAATGGAACTTCGTCCAAATGAATTCACAAGTGTGATATTTAACAGCTTCCTCAGTTCTTTAACATTTTTCTGTTCTGTCCTGTCAGTATTCAAATAAAGAGACAAAATCATTTTAGCTGCAGGTTGCATCTCCATTTAGCTGTATGCATTAGTTTGTTTTGAGTTGTCACTAAACCTGTGAATTTGCCTAAGCTATTATATAGGCACGAAATCTTGGACTGATGTTTGCAAACAGTTTCAGTACTTCAGCTAGCCTTATGTTTATGCTGGGGTAAAGCTGTCCCTTCCCCAAACGGCTTTCTGACATGGTTTGGGCTGAGCTGGCCACCAAACTAATGACAGATGGTCTCTTTGACCTCTCTCCCTTCAGAGGGAGAGAAGGGAGAGAGAATGTGAGGAAGAGAGAACTTATGGGTTGAAAAAGATACTAAACTACTTTAATGAAATACTAATAATAAAATAATAAAAAGGAGAAGATAATAGTGTTAGTAAGAAAATAATGAACTATATACAATATGTACAAAACTGTATCAAGCTCCCAGGATGATGATCATGGCACCAGCAGGTAATGGGAAAGTCCCAGACGGGACTCGGCAATGAATGAGAACTCGATTCCAGATCTGGGTTCAGGAATGTATGAATCAGGATCAAAGACAGACTAATAGATAGAGTCCTCCTTGGATACCGGCCATTGGAGAAAGAGACTGACCCCTTTGATCCCTCAGCTTTTATAATGAGCATGAGGCAGATGGGATGGAATATCCTGTTGGCCAGGTTTGGGTCACCTGTCCTGTCTGCTCCTCCCTGCACGTGTGACCCCTTTACACTTTCCACTTCCAACCCTCCAACATGGCACACAACAAAGTTAGCTGACCTTGGCTGTTATAAGAATAAGTATAAGAAAGAGCTTGTTATTCCTTGGTATTACCTATAAACATCAGACCTTACCTGCTAGAAGCAGACACCGTCTGAAAAATATGCTGTTAATTTCAGAGTGTAGTTAGTTAGAAGAGACTTAACTGAAAAGTAAAATTACTGAAAAGAAAGTTGATTCTGTTTTACCTCAAACCAGGACATTCCACCCCTTATTCCATGCCATTTGCATCACGTGCAGATCACTACTGCTTTTTTTATCTTCAAACCATAGGAACCAGCATGAAGTAAACCACAACTTTTGTACATTAGGTCAAATTTTTCTATTTCTCATTGATGCTGACTAAGATCAAATGGTCATGATACTGGTGGGAACGCTTTTTGGATAAGATGCACACAGCTTTCACTACCAATACCTGTTAGAAAACTCCTGATCAAAGCTTAATAGGAATTGTAATTGGGCATATATCTGTGTGTATAGATATATTTATTGGTTAAACTACCAAATGCAGTTAAAACAATTGACTCCAGGAAGTTCCTGACACAAATGAGCACCTAACCAGAGGCAAACAATCAACACCCCCGCCCCCCGCCTCCAAATAGATTTATGTTGTTTCTGACTTTTATCCTGTGCATTCCAATAATTAGTCTGTCTTTCATATGTGAAATACAGTTTTAACTTCAAAAGAGACAGCGTTTCCCTGGCCACACATCAATCCAGAAGGCACTTTGCTATATTGCATGCATCCACATTTTACTAGACAGAATAATTACAGCCCGAAATCTGCAGCTTTCCTAAAACTGGGAATGTAATTAAAACCTGTTAATTAAAACAGAAAGTTAATATAATTGCTAATTTAAAACTTATTAGTATGTTCTTTTATGCTAGTTGTGTGCTCAATATATGGTCTCCATAATGACAGTCAAAAGAGAGGACCAAATGTTTTGCTGATAAAAACTGGTGAAGCTCCATTGAAGTCAACAGAAGCGTGCCCACTTGCAAGACTTTTTGATTTCTTTGGTCTCACAAAAGGAAATTTCTTCCCTCTTTAGATGTATAGCCGGAAAGTTCAAATAACCCTAAAGAAGTTGGGCAACAGATCCGATTCAATACAGTAGGGAAGGAAGGGTGATTTCTTAAATATTTTCTCTGGTCCGTAAAGCAAGGAGGATTCCAAATTGTCTTTGGTTTCCTGGCTCTCCTAAGCTTGTTAGAAAATCCTGATGTGTTTGTGTGGTGATACAGGTCTGGTGTTGCCAACGCTGCACAGTCTAGTGATGAATGGACCCTGTCATTTTACCTAGCAGTTTTTGGAGCAATATTTATCTGTGACTTGTAGGAATAAGTTTAAAAGGATTATCTGGGGTTCAGGGTGACATTCTGCTGTGATGGTGTCTTTTCCCTGCTTTTTGTTAGTTTAACTGGTTGGGAATGTTAGGGCCAAGGTGTAAGACTAATTCAGCCTACTGTCTGCTTCTCGTTCATCCGAGGAAGCAGTGGCTTTCTGGAGCTTTCTCTTTCCCTTCTGCCTAGATTCACCACCTTGAGTGAACTTTAAGCATTTGGTTTCACATGACCCCATCGCAGTAGAGCCCAGGAACTTTGCCCTGTTGCTTACTTGCACGTGATGTAGAAAGTGATAACATCCATGTGTGTTTCTGGCATTCATGCTGCAAACAAATCACACATTCTGGAAAACCATGGCTAGATGTTGATCTGGACTGACTTGGCAAAATACAAGGTGGGGCTTAACATGTATTTTGCTCCTTTGGGGTTCATTCATCTCGGGGAACTGCAACTACTGAAAAGTTGTGTAGCTAGATAAAAAAGGTAAGTGGGACAAATCAGCTTCTCTTGCAAATACCTCTAAGGTGGCAGTATCGTAGACCTACCATCCTAATGTTTCTAAGTAATTTTAAAGTGCTTTCTTGGAATTCCTCCATACTGAGTGAGAACCTGGTACCCTAGAGAAAGGCATGTACTCCTTTATGCTGTTTTTATTTGGGAAGTAATGCATTGTCCTGTTGTTAATGATGGACCTAAGACTTAGGTCTGCCTCTGTTGAAGCTTTACAAGCCTTTCATACTTCCTCAACGCTGCTTATATTCAGAGTCATTGACAGCCAAAAAATTATTAATTCTTACAAAATACTTGTTTACAGTGAAGGTTTCACTGGCCCATTTTTTACGAAGGACTTAATAAATGATTAAAAGGCTCTTTAAGAAGTGATTAGTCAGATGTTATAGGTTTTCCAATGCGTCAATACCATGATTCGCAGCAGGAGTCTTGCTAAGCATTCTGCATTGCTCCTGTTGGAATCGGTCTCTCTCTCCTGTTGGCTGTAGGACCGTGCTAAGAGCAGCCTTCTAGCTCAGGTGGTGAAGGCAGGTGCTGAGAGCTCTGTAGTTGACCCAGGACTCAGGCTTCCTCTGTCCTGCTCCCCACTCCTGGCTCTTCAGAAGGAACTATTTTGAAGCAAAACATTTCCGTGATCCTAACTGAAAAATGAGGGGATTTTTGTCTTATATTGTAATATAACATAAAAGCCGAATTTCTGGCACAGTGTTTTCATGTTATTGAAGCTGGACAGCTTAACAGATCCAAACAAAATAATTTGGAAATTGTATATAACAGTTTGTGTTTTTTTCATTGTATTTTGAAACCCAAGCACATTTTGAAATGTTAGAATTTTCTGGGGAACTGAAGGTCCGAATTTTGATGAGTTCTAACCGAGAGACTGGAGAGCATCTGTGGCTCAGTGTATTCTGCGAGTGCTGCATGATTATTCCTACAGACAGCTCTGTAGAACAGTTGTAACATTTATAGCTCTGGTCAGTGCTCAGGCAGCTTCTGTCTTGGGTTCCCTGGCAAAAGCAGCTAGTCTGTTTTCAGCTGAAGTAATCACATATAGCAGTTCATCACTATTTTTAATAAAGGGAATGGAAGTTTGACAAGCTGAAAAATGATTCATTTACAGTTTCCCTGAGGAAGCTTCCTAGTATCATTAGCAGAGGAGATAGACAGGAAAAGACTTTACTTATTTTTTTATGGGATTACAGCTTCTCCTGAGCATCTGGGGTTAAACTCGCAAAAAGAAACACCACAAGGAACTTAAGTCATGAATTCTCCTATTTCATTATTTCCAGAGAAAAATACTCTTGCAATATTCTGTACTCTATACTCTAGCCTGTGTGTGAAAAAAATCAGCAAACTGGCAGTAAGCAATCCAAAAATGCAGTAAGATCTAGCTGATCTCTTGACCCTCATGCCGTAGTGTGCCTTTTGTTCCCTGGGGTGGGCAGGCTGAGTGGTGTGAGCGGCTCACTGACACAAGGTGTGTGGGAGATGGAGAGATGCGGCAGTAATCTGTCCAAATGGAAAACAAAGATCTTGGAAGCTGCTGTGCCATTTAGCCATGTCCTGACACGGCAGATTGTATCCTGTAGCATTTCTCACGCATGGTCCAGTGTTGAATTGCTGATGTAATCTGTCGTTTTCCTCAGGATCCCTTCTGTTTAGGCTGGAATACCGTGTAATTAGTCACCGTGGAGGGTGCTGGCCTGCTACAATTGAACTTTTCTTCTTTGCTGTGTTAGAAGACATTAGTTAAAGAATTAATAATTTAGTACCGAAGGGAGGCTTCTCCACCATGGCCTCTCGAGGGCCGTGCTCGTGTTTACAGTGCTAAATGTTAACAGATCCAAAGGTACCGGGCATTTACCTTACTCTTTGTTTCTTTGTACTGAGAGAAGGGAAGGTCAGTTGAGTCAGACCTGTTCAATGCACAGTGAAAAGGCCTGTGATGGAAGGATTATGAGCAGGACAGAAAACCTACTGGATTTTTAACTGTAAGAATAAGGTGATTGTACCTCTGGTTCACATGTCTGCAAGTGCTCTCTGCAAGGATGGCTTATTTCTGATGTTTTGCCCAGGGTTTTGGTGTGGTACACTGAAGGGTTAAAAACAGGCAGCAGAAACCAACTCGGAAAAGTCCAGGCTGAAGAAATAATAAGAAATGAGATTTCTATAGTAAATTAATTCTTGTACAAATAGGTTAATCAAACCCAGACTACAAACAGCCCAATGAGTTTAAGAAAATGAGATATAACCAACAGCAGATGTTATAGGTCATAAAGAGAACAACCTTCCATCTTTACATCAGCCTGACTCCCTTCCTGGAGGTTTAGAAAAATAGCCAGGTTCTCAATCTCATGCTATCTTATTCCCTGTATATTTCTGTACAGAAGAAGTAAGTTTTCTTAATAATTTTATGAACTTCTGAAAACTTATTTGTAATGCACCCCAGCTCAAAATGAGGACAAAAATGTTACGTTGGGTAAAAAGCTGGCCTTTGTGCAGAAATCATAGTTGTTCTCTTGGGCAAGCATCAAGGGAAAAGGTGGTTCAGTCAGGATCTGCTTTGGGTTTTCCTATGACGCCAGTCCTCTGGCAACCTTAGGCCCTCTTGAGGGCAGAATGCAAATCCTCAAACAACGCTAGACCTGGCCTCCTTGAACAGGCTTTGCTTCACCCTGAAGGGAGCCCTGCTGGCCAGCCGCGAGTGGCTTCTAATGTTGCCCTCTTTCTGCCCCTTGCTTTCTGATAGTGCAGACAGCCAAGTTTGCTTCTTTTCTGCCCTCCAAGGTGGGGGAAATGAGTGTTGGAAAATGAGCCATGCTTTCTCCTACAGTTCAGCCACAAAAAGGCAGCAACATAAATTAATTGTAAAGGATGTAGAGGCCACTGCTACTGAGCTGTTGCAGCCAGTCCTCATGTTATTCCTAAAGATCCCGGTGATCCTGCCCCAAAAGTAATGCTCTTCTTTTGGGAGTGGAGGAGGTCCAGGGTATTACAATAATCAAAAAATATAGAGAAAAATAACAACGTGTTACGATTCTATGCCTAAAATTTAAGCAGTAATGAGAACCTGGTAGCAGTGACCCACAAGACTGAATAAATCAGCCCATTAAAAAACTCTATGCTGTTGTGAATTGAAAACATGCTTGGCTACTTATTCTCTCTGGATCCTGACTAGCTTGCTTATAGTACTAGAATCATAACCCTGCTTCATTTGATTTTGCAGAAGGTGGAAAAGGAGAGACAACGGGAGGAGGCAGGGAGCTGTTTGTTATTTATGACCATATGTCACTGTACTAGTTATGCAGAAACCAGAACAGTGACTTTAGAAGGAAACTTGCTGAAAAGATTTTAAATGGATTTAATTAATTCCTCCCTCCCTCTCTTTTATCTCCGTCTGGAAAGAGCTGGCCTGTGTGGCTTTTGTATGGTTCTCTGCAGGATCAGGTGCCAAACTGTAGTAATTAAAATGGGGAGTGAGGAGGAGGCGGTAAGACAAAAAGCCATTTTTCTTGGCATGCACCTCTGATACAGTGTTACAAAAACAATTTGCTCACAATTTTTTCCAATTATTCAAAGCTTCAAAATCCCCTTAAAACCAGCTTCTTACAGGTGAGAAAAAAAACCCCAGATGATGAAATTTCACACATTAGTTACCTTCTTCAAACTTGCATATCATTGCAGAGCCTGTTCTCATTGTAGCCAGTTCTGAGATGACCTGGCTTCAAGAATACATGCATTTAGAATTTCTGAACTGGGATTGTTGTAACTATCAGTTGTTCATATTGGTAACTGGCACACCCCTGCTGTGCACAGGGGTGTGCCAGAGTTGCAGAGAGAACTGTTACTGAAAAGGTAAGCTCAAGAAGAAATATTTCAGGCAGATACTAATCAATATGAAATAAGTGAGGAGAATTTGTACCACTGTATGTCACGTAATTTGGAAGACACCACGATTTGTTTCTGGAAGAGAAATTCAGGCTGAGCTGATACAGGATAAATCAAGCAAGTGGAGAAGCACTTCTCTGTACTCCACAATTTTTTTTTTAAAATGACTGCAATTTGTTGTGTTGTTGATAGGATTTAGGGAGACTCTGAGCAATAGTCACTGTCATTGATCTTGAAGGGAGAAGGAAGAAAAACCTAGATATATAAAGCATTAATGGTACACAAATATATCCTTTTGCACTCAGTCCCAGCATAGCCAGTTTTGCTGTGTTTTATCTGTGGGAAACACTCCAAACTGTTAGTGCCAGTCTGACTTAAATCCCTTTGCTACACAATATAGCTAAAGAAAGTCAGATCAAGCCATTCTATTAAGAATTTCTTATCCTAGTAACTAACAGTCAGCTGAATATGTGAGAGGGTAGAAACAGCAATTCAGTCTCCCAGCCTGCTAATTTACAGTCCGCCATGCAGGAATTGTAATGTAATGGCATTATATATGTAGGCAGGGTATTTGTCCTCCACACGTAGGGTGGTTGCTGTTCACACAGGCTATGTAAAAACTCAAGTTTATTTAAGGGAGGAAGGATATTTTAGTTACAGAGTGAGGGTAAGACTAGACACAGCATCGCTGAGATGAAAGCATCAGCACAAGTAACTTAACCATTCCCAAATATTTTTTCCATACTCTATGCCTTTTTCTAAAAGATAGAGTTTACAAGAAGGGTTCTTAAGAAGCTAAATAGATTCTAATACTTAAATTCATATGAAATTTGTCATAGCTAAGACACCATAATGAGCTATTTGGAAAGCACAATCAAGTCATGTTTACAGTGCTTTTATTAGCACTCCGCTGTGAGTTACAAGATGCTTGCAGACAGCTTTTCTCCCCTCCAAGTTGTGTCCTTTTTTCTATTTAATAAACACTGATTTGTGTCTCCAGCCAGCAGAGCTTAGTGTACTGTCGCAGCTACTGTGACAGCGTCATTTTGCTTTATCTTGGTGTGAAGCGTCCTTTGCAAGCAATACCGGGAATGTTCACAAAGACGGATGGGACGCAAAGGGAGCGGAGGTGGAGGGCAGAACCTCCTGAGTGCTGAATCCATTGCTGGTGCTGATTCACTCTAGGGCTATGGGTACGCTTCATTGCGTGTGAAGGGCAAGTGCTACTACCCAATGTACTAAGTATAAGTGGCTTTGCAGGCTTAAAGAAGTTACTTAGGCACGTAGCAGGAGAGCCAGAATGTCACCTTGCCTTCCTCCTGGAGATGAAGGTGTATCTGTAGAAACTCCTGTTGGAAGGATCTTGAGGTCTTCACTGAGATGGTATGGGTGACATTTATTCTAGTTAAGACTCTACAGAAACAGCAAATATGTCTGGAGGCTACTGTAAATGACCTTTCTTGATGTCTGACAAAAAATTAGACAGGGTGATGAAAGATTCAAGGAGATTTAGATCGCAGTAAGGTTGTGACAGAGGTGTGAAAATGTCCTTGGAGGCAAAAACCCATGTATATATTTCATAGATTTTTGCCAACTGAACTCACTGCATGAGCCAGCAGCTCCCCACCAGCTCATCGTAACAGGCATCTCAGGATTTTGACCTGTTCTGGTCACAAGGTCAAAGGAGAGGGAAAAGTAGCAAAGGATCTGGAAAAAAAGGTGTTTCCAGAAGAAGAGGTTTTCAATGAAGTTGTGCCCATTTTTTTCTTATTTATAGCACTCTTTCACTTCTTTAAACAGGGGGGTTTAGCTTTGTAACCAGCGATCTATAATTACTTTTTTTATCTGATGTCTCACTACATCTGACTGCCTTAAAGATGTAGGCTTGCTTGGACTGCTGCCTAAAATGAATCACATGTAACAGAACAAAGTCACAGGAACAGCGGTCAGTATGTCGCTCATATGCAGGTATGAATCTCCTGGAAAAACAGATAACCCTTTCATAACGTAGGCTATTGCTGCGGCAGGCCTAAGGCTGCTACTAGCGTTCATCTATTTTTCACTGCCCAAGCAGACAGTAGGAGTGCTGGAGTGGCAAAGAGCTTGAGGCAGAGAGCCTAGATATGTACCTATGTAAAAAGAGTTCCTCAAATCAAGGTCTAAAAAAATAAAAGTAAAAATAAAACCACAGTCAAAACCCTATAGGCTGTTAAGCATAGTAGGAGAGCAGTTCATTGAGAAACAGTTCATCCAGCAAACACATGCACTGTGTGCATTTGGTGGTAAATGAAAGAAATGGCTTCCCCTCATGCGACACCCCTCCACCTTACTTTTTGAAACGCAGCACCTGCTAAGAATGCAATTGGTTTAGCAAGAAACAGTTCTGATCCACAACAAATAAAAAACTTGGCACATTCCCCCTCATGTGTGGTAGAGATGGATGGAATACCATGGGTGATGCACTCTTGCTTGCTGTGTCTCTTAAATCTACCAAGCTGAGCATTCATTCTGAGATAAGCCAGTGATGTGTACAGAAGCCTAAACACATGAGAACACGCTGTCCTGCTGAGTGACAGGCGGCCGATGAAATCCCCAGAACATGCCTTTGCAGAGAATGGTTACCTGGTGCAATCTGACAACTTAATCAAATAGCAATTTGCAATGTCACTAGAGGAGATGTTGTCCTTTGCCTCCTCTACACCGGCAAAAAAAATTGCTTTACTTGCTTTCTACATAGTGACATCTTGCCAGTTGTAAATGGGAAATTTCCAATATCTGTAATTCACTGTCTTAAAAGCACTCTCCCTGCTTTGTTGTCGACTCTATCTAGAGGTGTGACATGCTAGAAACAGCTGACTATCAAATGGTGGTCAAAAGACTTTCAAGTGTGAAATAACTTTAAAGTGACTCAAATGAGGGTAGGAGTCTGCTAGTTTCAGTCTTGAGTTGTCATTAGTTGATGTACCTACACAATTACTGTGTCTTTCACCTGCAGTTAAAGAACTCATAAACTTAAGAAAAAGGGTTTTTTTCTATTTATTGAGAGGTTTTTTTAATAGAAGTTTCTGAATATACAGTATTAGTTTATTTCAAATTTTCTTCTTTTCAAAGAAACCTGCTACCCAGGCTTTTCTGGATTCTCTTCTAAGCTTTGCTGAAAAGAAAGACACTTCTTTCTTGAAGAGTACAGGTACCAACATGTATTTGACGGTAAGGCAACTGAAACAGTTTCTACCCTAAGCTGTCTGCTCTTCTGGATGCTACTGCCACTGCAGAAAGCACAGCTGAATGGGACACGCATCTGCTCTTGACACACTGCAATTTACGGTCCAACATATGAACATAAATGGTTGCACATTTGGGGTTTTGTTAATACACCAGGACCTAACATGCAGTGGCCCCTGTTCTATTCAGCAGAGAGGGGCAATGGTAAAGAGAACAACTGCTGCTCCCATTTAGTCAAATGTGCTGGCAGGCATCAAACAACAAGGTCTCCATCTTGCTCAGAAGCTCCATCGCCCAGCTGGCAGGCAATCAAAAATGCTACATGACCTCCTCTAGTGCCACATCATGTAGTGTAGTGATCAGAACACAAGGAACGTTATTTATTATTTGAATCTACAGCTTGTAGTCAGGTTGCTTTGTGCTAGACACTGCAAGCAAGTTTTGAGGAGATAAGAGACACAGGGGACTCTCACAGTTTGTGAAATCCAGCCGTAATTCAAAGTTACAACATGGTTGATTCCCACTCATCCAGGTTCAAAGGTTTTTACTCTTCTTTATTCTTGTTCACAGGGGTGCAAAAATGTACATGTGAGAAATAATTTGAACCTGATTTTTGGGGAGACTTTCAGAGACAGATGTAAGCATGTCATCATCCTGTACTGTTACCTTTCCAGATTTTTTTTTTTTTTCTTCTTATTTTACTTTACAGTAGTTCTTTCAGGGTGGCAATAACTTACCTACCTGGCTCTCCAGGGTAAATGCAAATTAAAAGCATAAGCTTTTCAGGTATGCATACGCATTTATAGTATTGTATTAGGCCAGAAAGAAACAGAGTCTAAAGACAGTAACACAGACAGATACATTTCATGTGGTGTGATACCAGTCTTGGTTTTCGTTTGTGAGTGTGAGGTGAAGTTATTTGCTCTGAAATTAGTCCCTCACCACCAGTGAAGACTGGACTGGGCTTCACTGAGAAAGGCTGAAAAATGTTTGCATTTCACAGAATGCAAATATTTAAATAATGAATACCAAGATAAAAGAAGCCTTGATGGCATGCTCAGGAAGTTGGGATTCACACAGTTTGGGGCTGTGGAAGCCTATGCATGCTTTTTTCCCTCCTCATTCACTTCCAGCACCTAACCTGGGAACTGGAATTGTGAATCTAGTCTTGGTACGCTTCTCAGCTAGTCAATTAGGAAAAAAAAAAAAGTTTCTTCCAGAAGGTGATCAGTTTAGTGGTTTGCTTTTAAATGGGTCTTCTGTTGGACCCATTTCTCTCCACTGACTGCCTAGGCAGGTTTACAAAACTAGTTTCCGAGGCGTGGCCCATCAACATGACAGGCATGTGGATACAGAAGTGTAAATGTGAGGTTTCATCTTCACTTCCCAATGACTATGCCACAAGTCATGCTGGATGCTGGGCTGATACCCAGTCAGTTTGACCTCTAGAATAGTTCAGGTTTCTGCTTACTTTGAACAGATATTCTAGACGTAATCTATGCTGTACCCAAGCTGGGAGAGAAAGCTAGCAAACTTCAGGCTTCAGTGTTGTTTGTAGTGTTGGGACTTCGGAAGGCACTGTTGAGAGTTGAATTAAAATTGTACTAGCCTGTCTCATGTGGAATATTATCTAGTTTCCTGGCAGTGCTTTCATCAGAATTGACCTGTGAATTGACCTGAGGGAAAGCCCTCAAATGTCTGAGGGTATACCAGGTGTAGAAGTACTTTATTTCTCACCTTGATGTCCTGCAGCCATATCCCCTGGGTGCTGAGGACCATAGCATTTAGGTTGAAGTTTATCCTGGAAGTCAACAGCTAGCTACAGCAACTGATTGTAAATCATATTTCCTTTTTGTGCAAAGAAATGGCTACTATTTTCAAAATATCAAGGAACAGAACAGAAATTTGTGGAACACAAGGTTTAGGTGCGATAAATTCGAGTTCTGTTCCTTTGTATGCAAAGGGGATTTGCTCTGAGGTCACAATACTCAATTATTCTATAGAGTTGAGCCCAAATGCATGACTAGGTTGAAAGATTGTTGATGAAACCTCTGCTAATAGATGGTATGTTTGGATGGGTTAGGAGAGCAATGCATGGGTGTAAAGGCTTCTGGGGACTGGAGAGTCTCTGATCAAACAGCACAGAAATTGTCATGCTCAGGGTTTTTGCTCCTAATTATCATCAGCTGGAGAACTGGTATCAGTGAAGTCTCTGAAAATCTGCAAATATTGTTAAACATAGCTAGTTGGAGAGAGAGGTTAATAAAAAAGGGAAGTAGCTGAGCTGTGCTGATCAAAGTGAAGAGTTGCTTAGACCAGATAAAGCAGAATAGTGGGGTAGTCCTTGAGCCTACTCCAAAGATATTAAAAATATTACTGTTACTAGATTTAGATTTGATATTAGGAAGAAATTCTTTACTGTGAGGGTGGTGAGACACTGGAACAGGTTGCCCAGAGAAGTGGATGCCCTCTCCCTGGAAGTGTTCAAGGCCAGGTTGGATGAGGCTTTGAGCAACCAGGTCTAGTGGGAGGTGTCCCTGGCCATGGCAGGGGGTTGGAACTAGATGATCTTTAAGGTCCCTTCCAACCCAAACCATTCTATGATTCTACTGATGGCTAGTGCTGTTATAAACAGCACTTTGCTTGATTAATAATAAAAACAAGAAAGATTTGTGGAGATCACCAACATTTCCCCTGTTTGGTGGGAGAAAAAAAGGTTTCTCGAAGAGATAGCAGGTACTTTTGAAAGCAAAATATATCCACATGGATAAAGCTTAGCCTTCTTTTCAGAAATAACTGAAGCATTTGACTAATATTAAAAGCAACAACAGTAACAAACTAAAACAGTAAATCAGGCCAAGACAGATGCTAAATGCAGAAAATATCATTCCAGGTAGTAAATTTCTAGCGAAGCCCAAATGCAGAGAACGAAGAAGGGGCTCTGGTACTAGAAAGCATCAGGTAATTTTACTAACTGGCAATGCTACCCTAATTGGTCATCAGAGGAGCAGTAATGTCATAGCAATAATATTATGCCTAGTTCAGGAGCGAGTCTTCCAAGAGACTGTCTGTAGCCTGCCACAGAGGGTACTGCTAGGCAAGAATTTGTTCCTGCACCTGTAGGGTAGGATTCATTACCTGAGACTCCTGCCTAAGAGGGCAGGGATACAAAAAGAAAAGGAACCAGTCTTTTCTGTGTTTCTAAGTAGTGAGGAATATTTCACCACAAAGGAAGCAGGACTGTTTTCTTTTATCAAAAGAAGTTGAAAATTGTATTGTCCTGCTAATAACAATGGCATCTGTAGTGCTCAGAAAAGGCATACTTTGTTTCATAATTTTGACAGCCTCCTTTCCTCTCTCCTACACCTCTATTTCTGCTCTTATCAGATGCCTCCTAATTGCAGATCCACAAACCAGTGAGTTTCATGGGTCAAGAGATCTTTAGCCTCTTTGGGATTACATGGTATTAATAATCCACTTTGTTGCGTTTTGGTCCAGTGAAGCAGTGACCTTGTGAAGGAGAGTTTCCACAAAAAAACCTCCAACTATTAGCCTCTTTAGTACATTTGTGATTTTTTTAAATTTTATTTTATTTTAATTTTTTTTTTTTAGCATTTAAATCCATTAAGAATATAGTTCAGGAGCGCAAACAAGAATTGCGAGGTGTGACGCTTGCTAGTAAATTGCCTGGCGTTTGACCCTTACAATTCAGATTGTTAAATATAAGGATAGAGATAAATTTAAAATAGTATCTCAGTTTAAAGGAACCTGTCAAGATACTTTCCCATCATCTGTAAGATATTTCCCCTCAGGCTGTTCTTTATATAACAAGGCCCTAAGGAGCTTGAAATTAAAATCTGTTTTGGCTTTGCTTGTCTTGTTTGTTTTTTTAAACTGTTACTTGTGTCTGTTAAATGCAGACAATTTGTTTATTGTAGGGTAGCACAGAAAACATCACTCTTGTTTCGGTGTAAGGTACAATGAGGGAAATCCGAAGAACGTGTTTGAAAGGAGAAACTGGAGAAATAAAGAGTGTGAAATCCCATTTAAGAACATTTGCTGGAAAATAAGAAAAACGACATTTTATACATAATATAAAATCTGATTTGAGTATGCAAACACATAAGTGAATTCATCAAAATATTTCTTTCTGGTAATGTTGAAATTAATCATACATACGCTGCCAGTATGCATTGTGTGTACCTATACAGTTTGTCTGCTTGTGCTCACATAAAGTAGTCTAAATAATAGAACCTGAGGAAGCTGGAACAAAATGTCCTCTTCAGTCTTTGAAAATTCTCTGTTAGCTTTACCGAAGCTGGCAGGCTCCCTCCCAAACTCCTTCACTGCAGTCAGACCACATTACCTGTTGGGGGGGGAGGTGGAATCAAGCTGACTAATTTTGAATGTAGTTTTAAGGATGCTATAAGAAAAACCTTGTTTAACTTAGACACCATCGACATTGCTTAGAAGTATGCGATATTATTTTCAGAATAGCTTTTGGTCTGTGTTTTTGTGCATGCTCAGTTATCATAATCTCAGAAACAAAGATATTTATTTGAAATCTTGCCCAGTGCATACGGATATTGACAGTTGAAATGGTGGAAGAGCTTTAATTTCGTTGGTGGCAAAGAAGAAAGGAAGTTCAGGCTGGATCATGGCAAGCTTTACGTGTCTGTCAGGCAAAGGATGCAGGAGCCTTAAGGGCCACTGTATTGACTTATGTGACTGAAAGATAAGAAAACAAAAGGAGTATTAGCTTTAAAATCATTTGTTAGGAGAATCTGTAAGCATTGCAAGGCAGTATTTCCATCTTACAGTGACTCCTGAAATGAATAGGGACAACTACATTTTAATGCATAAGTGACAGCAACTGCCTTTCTCGTATGCAGTCAGTTATTTTGTTTCTCAAATCAGTTTAACGCTTCGTTATTTAAAATATTGAACGCAGACCAGGTGTTGTGGACTCTTCCCAGTGGACATCGATATTTAGTCTAAACTTCAGCAAAAATGGTCAACGCTGGTTCGTGTTAGACCTTACAATTTTGATCTTAAGGGAAGAGAGGCAGCAAGAACGGTCTCCTGCATGAATAGCATGGAGGGGTGGGAGCTCTGGCTTGCCTGATTTTGTCAAAGGGAAACCCCGGGAAGGAATTCAGTCTTGTCATCTGCACAGCTCTCTGCAGCTTGTTGCACAACATCACTCTCAAACACTGCCTTAATTTCAGTAAGTCTCCTGCAAAGCCTACTGAATGTGAAATCTCCTACCAGCTGTAGCAGTCTTTGGATAGACATGTTTTTATGTGCAAATGGAAATGGGAATTATGGTAACCACACTTTTTCAACACCCATGAAAAGGAACCATGTTCTTTATTAGCTTACACTAGACCTATCTTGCTAGCTCAAGTATTTTATTTCAGCAGCAAGGTGGGGGGTTGAGTTATTGTTGCATTTTTATTGGTGTCTATAATTATTTTTTCCTCTTTTTGCCCATTTTTTCACCAATGGCCACAGCATGCTCATTGCCTGCAGGTCAGGTTCCAAATGAGACAGCTGTTCTGATTTGGACACAGGATGAACGGCCATCTCCCTGGCAACTGGAGCTGCACAAAAGCTGCCTGCATAGCTCTGATACTTTTGTTTCTTCCCTCATTTTAGTAGCCATCACTTTGCAGGGGAATGGGCACTGCAGGACTAGGTAGGGTATAATGCACAGATACACAAGTAATGGAACCTCAGCAACGGCGTATGTTTTCATTTCCTACACAAATATCCGGACACTGTCCAGACTATATAAAACAGAAAGTTTGAAGTCAAGCGTCAGCTTAGTGTATAGTCTAGAGGTACCAACAAGCCCTTGTGTTCCAAAAAATGTCCTAGAGAGCTGACTCTCTGTTCGCTGCCAGTGAAGGTACACACATAGATTACAGGTGTCGGTGAATTTGCTCCACTCTGCCTCTATGTTTGGCCCTGGGAATTCCCAGCCTCACCTTGCTGTTGCTCTTTGACTTCAATGGGAGCTCTTGGCTTCTCCTGTTTTGAGGGGTCCCCCACTGTTCTGTAAAACTCTGATTTATACTACTTGGAAACGCAGGGAAAGTCCCATCTCCATGGTTTTCATATCCTCTCCCTCCTTATTGAGAGAAAAGGGGGAGGGGGAAATGGTGTAACTTAGAAAAAGTAAGGGAGAGCCCTTTAGCAAGGTGAAGCATTGCATTAGCCGTCTCCCTTTACGACTACATAGACAGCCTTATTTCATGGACTGCAACTGTCACTGCTACTTCAACCATCTTGCTGCCTTACGAGGGAGCTTCTTCTGCCGGCGGCACCGAGCAGCACGCACCTTGGCTCAGCAGCAGCTCTCCTTCTTGCTTGTGACCCAACTCAGAACCTCCAGAGGGAAAGGACGGGAGCTCTACCAATGCACCCACCTGCATGGGGGCTGCTCCCCTTGCCGTTGTGCTCCAGTGCCCACTTGTCTATGAGTGCAGGGCAGAAGGATGCCTGCGGATGGCAAGTGCAACTGCTGGATGGGAAGGACAGCTGAGGATGCAAGACCTGGATATAAAAAAAGAAATAAAACTAGAGAGAAAGTATATAAAAGTAAGTTACCATGGCTGTTATAAAAAAAAAAAAAAAATCTATCGTGGCTATTCCTACAATTAACACCTTTCATCCTGTCAGTTCAATTCTCTGTCCTCGTGGAGATTTGCCTCTTGCACACCCTTGAAAGCATTTTAGCTGCTTTTTTTCATTAGCCTGTATACACTAGATGGGGTGCCTGGCTTTGGGAGTAATTGCTGCCAGATGCCTAGTTAACTTAGGAGTGAAACATATACTCAGTGAAAAACAACCTGCCAAGAATACTTACCTAATGAACCCAGGCTCTGCTAATTACTCGCTTGTTCAAACATCACTTTCCGTTTGCCAGATATAGTGCTGAGTGGTGCAAAACCCCAAAACATGCAAAAAGATGTTTTTGTGGGGGGACATGGACTACAGCAAATGGCATGTCCGAGGGCACTGCCAAGGGCCTTCAGCTTTCTTACTCTAGAGGGTGTGATTCCTTCCTTCTCCTGCAACTGGGTACTAATTACAGCGTGGCAGGAGCTGGGGTCACTGGGGAAAGCAGGGTCTTGTAGCTTTGCTGCTTGAGAGAGGATCTTTGCTCAGAACAAAGGTGTTTTCTGTCAGGAAGAATATGAATTTCCCTAAAGTCATGAGGTCTCTGGCAAGCCAGAAGGCATTGTACCGCTTTATTAGAGAAGGAGAATAGAAAAGCAGCAGGAGATGGATATGACTAATAACAATGGGAGGCCCCAGGCCCGGGTTTNCTGGTTTTGGGGGGTTTTTTGGGGGGGGGGGGGGCGGAGTAGTTTGGCTGTTTGACTTTCTCTGTGAAGGTTAACTAGGGAAAAACCCCTTCTCCAGCAGAAAGCTCTCCAGACTAAAATATTGCAGCTGTGCCTTCTGGCTCTTTGGTCTCTGAAGGCTGCAGGGTTGATTGTTTGGTTGAACAACTTTGTGGAAAACAGAGAAAATTCTCCTTCTCTTCCTAGAATTTAGGACGTAAATAGCTTGAGTCACTTCCATGTAGGAAAGTAGCACATGTGTGGGCTATTCTCCTGTTTTATTTCAAGTTAAAGATATGACTTATTTTTCTGCCTCTCCTGCAATTCCTTACTGTGTTGTAAGCCTTAAATAAAAAGGCTGGGAAAAGAGAGCGATCTAGTATAGCATCTTGGAAACCAACAGTTAATGGAATCACAATGTTTGGTACGGAAAGCTTGGTGGGAGACTTAGAAAACCTAGCTGGGAATACACAGCTGCCCTCTGTGTATGGAAACTTTGCAAAGCATCAGCGCAAGAGTAGCAAACTAAGTCAGTGTCCCCGGCAGCTGGGCTACCCCTGCCTGTCTGCACAAGCACGCGGTAACAGGCTAGTTGGTGTATTTAGGATTTTTAGTGGGGAGGTGAATTAAATTCTGTGGACGCTGCTAGCTTCCCAGTTGTATAGAAGAAAGCCTCAGGTGGTTGCTGGTTGGCACTTACCTATAAAAACGACTTTTTATTTCCAAGGGCAAAGGAAACATGAGCTTCCTCAAACCGGCTTGCTAATATGCTCTTTTCTGCTCACTGTGTGCTGAAAATGAAAGACTAATTCTCTCTGCATGCCTACTTAGTATTTCATCTCTCTTGTAGAAGTTTTAGGGACCTTTTTGTGAGTTGGTGTCAATATATTTGTGGCAGCCGCTGTTGAGAGCGAGAGCTCCTGGGAGTAGGGCTTGTTAAAGTGCAGTCCTGGCTTTTGCAGATAGGCTGCTTGATAGAGTGCTATTTCTCGGTGATTTCTCATTCCTCTGAGGTAGCAAAACAAACAATGGAAATAATTTATGCTTGACTCTGATCCACAGCTTTTCTCAGGCCTTGGCATAGATGCATTAGAAAGCAAGTTGTCCTGGCTGAATTCCCTAGTGAAAAGGAGCTGAGTACTTCATTTTATTTCCCATCAGTGTATATCACAAAACTAGTCTAGCATTAATTGCACAGCAATCGTTGTTGCAACAAAGCATCTCTGACCGCGGTGACGGGGGAGAGGGTGGTGTCAGCAAGCCTGAAGTGCCTGGACTTTCATCCAAAGCCTAATTAGGTTTAGAGGACCTTTCCATTTGGATCAGGCTTTGGATCTGACCCAAGAAGAGCAGCCTGAGGCAAGGATGGTCAGAAAAGACAGATTCAGAGAGCTGGAGGAAAACAGTCCAGCTCTTGCCTGTGAGATCGTTGTTAGAAATCCCAGCTTACATGAACATGAAACGCTTTCTCAAACTCTACACTGAGTTTAATATGTACTCTCCAGTGAAATCTTTTTCTGCTGCTACCTTTAGGAGGAGAAACAAGCAAGAAAGTTATTCATGGGAATGCATGAACACTGTAATATCCTATGGGAAAACCTCTCTTTGTTTCTGCCTGCCTGCTACTTTTTCAAGGAATCTTTTCCCTCTCTCCCTACAGATAAGAGAAGTGGGGAGAAGGACTTCAAAAAAAGGTCAGAGTTCTCAAACTAGTTCTCAAAGCAGAAGTTTCAAAAGGCCCCAGGGGAATTATTTTAATAGGGAAAAATTGTTCTTTGTATATCCAAAATGGTTTATTAAGATCCCAGCAATTCCCTTGCACCATGCAAGAGGAAATCTCCTCTCAGTCAATCTCCAGAAATCTGATTGAACAGCAGTGCTCTCATTTTTGCAATTTCCCATTGATTTACATCTTGGTGCCTTTCATAAATCACGTAATCCTAGTTACGTGCTCCATCTTTCCACTTCCCAGGGCTCTCAGTATTTCCCCTGAGTCTTTTTTTCTGTCTTTTCAACCTTGTGTATGTGTTTTGATCAGTGAACCCAAAATTCATCTACTTTTCGTCTGGCTTCTCTGTTTCAGGCATTAGTATCCTTGTCCTCCGTGTTTTTCCTTCCCTCAGAAGTCCAGAGGGACATAAAAGTTTTGCTCTACAATATGCATATTTCCCCTGTTTATTTATGTTTTCCTGAAATCCACGTGACTTCTTTTGCTAAGAAGTTAAAATATCCACAAAGAAAGCAGCAATCCTGAAACTTGATCTTTTGAAAATTAGGAAAAAGCAGAATGAAAGCAATCAACTGATCCTTTACAGTTTCTTTAATAGCCTCTGGTCTTCTGGGTTTTTTTGTAAGCTTTCTTTATGGCTGCACACCCAGCTATGACAATTTCTTGCTAAGTCTTAGGAGGAAAGCTAATCAAGACAAATGAGGATGTAATACAGCATTCAGTCTCGTTTCTGAAAAGTAACAACTTTGCAGTCCCTGGACCTGGAACTCCAAATTCTGGGTCTCACTGATCAGAGCAAATAGCTACTTAATTTTTAATGAATTCACCAGGTAAGAAGTGTGCTGTGATCACTGAAAGGAAGGCACCTGACTCTGTCTCCATGTCAGTAATATGTAAAAGCATAAACAAAGACAAAAGGGCTAAAGCCCAAATCGAGAAGGTTACTATAATCAGGTATCTGCAACAGCTGCAAAATTACCTTGACATGCTGTTCCGTCTGCGTGGTTGTGGAAAATCCTACTCGTTTAAAGAGAAACAAACAAATAAAAAAACAGGGAGGGATTCCAGAAGAAAAAGCAACAAACAACATTAGTCATAGAGAAGGATAATCCTTTCTATTTGCTTATAAACCACCTTCTAGAATTCTTTACCACAAATACAAGCTTACATAAAAGTAATGATTCTCCATTGAATTTTAGAAGGGTATTTTCCCCCCATAAAACTAGCTGAAAACAAACCTATTCTGCAGCGTCTGTTAGTGAGGACAAGAAATGCACTCGACTCCTAAGTTTCTCCCTGTCATGCTTGTAGATATATATGGCTGTTGTATCATACGTGACCTTATTCAAAGTGCTTACTGAACATTTAATTCTGTGGAGATTTTAGCCTCTTGGAAAACTCTTGAATAACTCCCAAGTAATTTTTCCTTTCCTTTGCTTGTTTCAGTGTACTGTTGCACATGATATTCCTCAGCTGTGAGGGCAGGATGAAGGGCTGCAGCCCCTCCTTCAGTCCGTGACCTGTTCCACAGAGCGGATGATATAGTTTGTAGGACCACGCTGTAAACTGGTTCAGTGAACTGATGCAGGCCGGTTGCTTTCCCCAGAGATCGGGGTTAGACTCTGGCTATAAAAACCCATCAAGAGAGCTGCAGAGGTGGAGGAGGACTGTGGTACTGTCTGGGGCTGCTCAGGGAAGGGTGGAAAACAAACTATGTTCTGCTGTGAGAAAGGCCCTGACTTTCAAACATCTTGGAAACTCACAGGTTTCCTCTTGTTTTCTGTCAGAATTGTTTTGTATAGCTCATATTGTTATCTTTAGGTAAATGGAGAGCTTGGGAAGTTTCTCTAAGAGAGGCATTTAGAGTTCTGTTTTAAAAACGCAGCAAGGATGCAATCTTTGAGGAGATCCAAACGGCACCTCAAATTCTCTGGGGATATTTTGACCCAAGGAGCAAACCTATTTTTCCCTCAATTGACTCGGTAATGAAAGGATGGAATCCTGGAAACATTTATTAGCTGCTATGTGAACTGGAGAGAGACAAGTACTTTGGTGTGGTCTGAAGTCTTTATCAATTAGTAAATGCAGATGTCAGAGAGGCACCGAACAATATGAATCCTGTACCAGCAGCAGTGCAGTTCACATTGCCTGCTTGGCTTTCTGCAACTTAAGCAAATTCTCTGCATGTTAGCTTGGCAAGAGGGTAATATTTTAAAAAGCCATTACTGTTAAATCGATGCTATTGAAAGAAGATTGGTCTTCTCAAAAGTGTTAATAACTCATCAAAACACATTACAAGGTGGCTGGTTTAAGAGGTGTTTGAATGTGAAATTAAAGTTTGATTCCACTGGTATAATACAATGTTTGTGTTTGTCAGAGATGAATTGCAAACAACATTTTGCTTGCTTACAGTGTTGCTTACAGCAGTTTCAAGTCGGCATGCTCAGGCAGAGAAGGTGAATGAGAAGATAAATTTGCAAAGCTTACAGCTTGATCAAGTGGCGTGGCTCTGCCTTTTGTCCTTTTTCCTGTTTTGTGAAGTGTCGATGAGAAAGCATAACAGGTTTCCACACATTGTACTTGTAACTCTCAATCTTCTAGGGTGTTGGGCCATCCCAGAAGCGGAATGCTGGCACCACCACAAATCATTTCAGTGCTGACAGGATCTGTCAGAAAATATATATCAGTAGTGGTAAAAGACAGCATGTCTCCAAATCCAAGCTGAAATCATGAGTAGGACCTTGTCATTATTTTGTTAAATGCTTTCCTTCTGCTTGAATTTGAGGTACCCACTTGCCCTTCTGTGACCTTACAAGATATGTGTCTTGGAAGATTTCCAGCAAAATTTTCACATCTGAATGTTGTTCCTGCAGCTGGGGAGTCTGACTGTTACAGTAAGCTTGGTATAAAGAACTATTCATTACTCAACTATTTCATACACACATAGAATCATAGAATCACAGAATTGTTAAGGTTGGAAGGGACGTTTAAGATCATCAAGTCCAACCATTAACCTAACCTGACAAACCCACTTCTAAACCATATCCCCAAGTTCCACGTCTACCCTTTTTTTTAAACACTTCCAGGGATGGCGAATCCACCACCTCCCTGGGCAGTCTATTCCAATGTTGGATAACCCTTTCAGTGAAAAAATTTTTCCTAATATCCAACCTAAACCTCGCCTGGCTTAACTTGAACCCATTTCCTCTTGTCTTATCACTTGTCACTAGGGAGAAGAGGTCAGTCTCCATCTCTCTCCAACCTCCTTTCAGGTAGTTGTAGAGAGTGATAAGGTCTCCCCTCAGCCTCTCTTCTCCAAGCTAAACAGCCCCAGTTCCCTCAGTCATTCCTCATAAGACTTGTCCCCCAGACCCCTCACCAGTTTTGTTGCCCTTCTCTGGACACGCTCCAGCACCTCAATGTCTTTCTTGGAGTGAGGGGTCCAAAACTGAACACAGTACTTGAGGTGGGGCCTCACCAATGCCGAGTACAGGGGGATGATCACCTCCCGAGTCCTGCTCACCACACTATTCCTGATACAGGCCAGGAT